>PVIY010012961.1:0-60430 GCA_004026745.1 Myrmecophaga tridactyla
TTTTTTTTTTGTATGCTGAATGGTGGTGTACTGGTTTGAAAGGATGTATGTCCCCTAGAACCATGTTTTAATCTAAATCCCATTTCATAAAGGCAGAATAATCCATATTCAATACTGTATGTAATTATATCATCTCCCTGGAGATGTAATCCAATCACGAGTAGTTGTTAAGCTGGATTAGGGGAGTTGTGTCTCCACCCATTTAGGTGGGTCTTGATTGGTTTTCTGAAGTCCTATAAAAGAGAAAACATTTTGGAGAATGAAAGAGATTCAGAGAGAGCAGAGCAGAATGACATAGCCATGAGAAACAGAGTTCACCAGCCAGTGACCTTTGGAGATGAAGAAGGAAAATGCCTCCAAGGAAGCTTCATGAAACAGGAAGCCAGGAGAAGAAGCTAGCAGATGATGCCATGTTCGCCATGTGCCCTTCCAGATGAGAGAGGAACCCTGACTGTGTTCACCATGTGGCTTTCCATATTAGAGAAAAACTCTGACTGTGTTTGCCATGTGCCCTTCCACTTAAGAGAGAAACCCTGAACTTCATTGGCCTTCTTGAATCAAGGTATCTTTCCCTGGATGCCTTTGATTGACATTTCTATAGACTTGTTTTAATTGGGACATTTTCTCAGCCTTAGAACTGTAAACTAGCAACCTATTAAATTCCCCCTTTTAAAAGCCATTTAATTTCTGGTATATTGCATTCCGGCAGCTAGCACACTAGAACAGGTGGGGTCACACATTTCATTATTTTTCCATGTGAGTATCCTGTTATTGCGGCACCATTTGTTGGATTTTTTTTAATTTGGTTTTTGTTAGTTTGTTTTGCTTGTTTGTTTTTTGCAAAGTGCATGGATCAGGAGTCAAACCTGGGTCTCTGCATGACAGGTGAGAATTCTACCACTGAACTACCTTTGCACCCCCTGAAGACCTGCTTTTAAGTTTTGTTAAGATAGAGCCAGAGAAATTTTTATTCTTAAGATTAATTCCCCCCCCCCCAATGTACTCTCCTTCTGCAGATTTCCCTGGATGCTTTGTGTATTAGGAGATCTTTGTACTCTGACTGGTGAGGACATGAAATATTACCAGTCCTACGTGAGCTCCAGTAATTATTCTGTTTACATTTCTCATGCTTCTTTCCCTGGTCCTGGGTATTTTCCATTCATGTCTACACACATCAGTCAAAGACTTAAGGGTATTCCTCCTTAGATCTCTGCGATGCTTTCTGTACAGCTCTTCCAAGTCTGGCTGTCTTCCCCACAAATTCTAACTGTTTTGGCCTGCCTGAACTCTAATGTAATCGCTGTCTCCTCAACTCAGTGAGAGTGCTTGGCTCTGTTTAGGTTCTGTCTCCTCTTGCTGTATCCTGGAAAATGCCTCAAGACGGTAACTTGGTGTCATAGTAGGACTCACATTGTTTGCTTCCAGACTCTTGGGACTTAGAGTCTTGTTTCCCAATGTCTGAAAACTTATTTAATATATTTTGTAAAGTTCTCTATTTGTTTAAGATGGGAGGATAAGTTCAGTTACTGTTTCTCCATCTGGGCTGGAATCAGAAATTCATTTACTGAATTTAAACTTTTATATTATTTTTCTTTTCTTACTGTACTTATATTTTAGAAGAATGAAGCAATCAACACAAAAACAGGGTTGTATCTGGAATTTATTTTAAAAATCACCTTCTAGAGCATCTCCCAGTTTCTATCCATATTCAGTCAATCTGAGAATTATATGATCTAGAAGGCTGCCTTAGTTTCCTAAGGTGCCATAGCAAAGTATCACAAGCTAAATGGCTTAAAACAACAAAATGTTTTGTCTCACAGTTCTGAAGACTGAGAGTCCAAAATCACTGTCTCAGCATGGCCATGTTTTCTTTGAAGTGTGTAGGAATGAATTTATTCTATGTCTTCCAGCTTCTGGTGGTTACCAGTAATCCTTGGTGTTCCTTGGCTTATGGCAGCATAACTCTTTCTCTGCACCCATTACATGGTCATCTCTCTCTGTCAGTCTGTGTCCAAATTTCCTTTTCTTATAGGATACCAGTCATATGTGGTTACAACCCACCATAATCCAGTTTGGCCTTGCCTTAACTAATATTTTTAAAAAGGTATCACAGGATTAGGGGTTAGGGTTTTAACATATATTCTTCTGGGGGGGGGGAGATACCATTCAATTAATAAAAATGCCCAATTTTTCATAACTGACAATGATAGGCCATTAGCCAGCAGAAAAATATTGTGTCCCACATAGAGTCTGCACCTTAAAAAATGATGATGAACTCAAATTTTATAAAACAGGTTTCCAAGGAAGGGGAGTGGTTGATTGTAGGGAGGAATCCAAAGGAGTTCCTGCTGAACACTTAGCTTGCTAGCAAATTTTACTGCCCAAAAGAACTGTTCCAGACTTTTCAATTAGCAAACGTTTTTCCTGTAGCTGACATTCCGTCACTAATTTATCATCTCCACATGCTGTTGCTTCTTGTCCTCTTCTATTCTTCCTCACCATCAGTGTCCCTTCCCCGAAACACTGTCTTCTTCCTTGCTCCCACATGCCAGAATCTGAGCTTTGTGTCCCAAACTCCTACTAGACCCAAATCTTGATCAAATGTTAATTTGTATAGCCTTACTTTCCACTCACCTTTGCCACAGCCTCTCTATAGGCTGGTCTTTTCAGTGTCCATTCAAATATGCTGCACTCTTTTGGAATTTTATGTCCATGCTAATGCTCTTGCCACTGTCTGCATTATCCCTTATCCCCACAAATCCTGACCATCCTTCAAGGTCAACAGAATTGCATGTATAGTATTCTCTGGACCATCCTACACCAAACATACCTTGTTTTTCTTTTTTTAACTTTTTAATTGTATAATATAACATACATACAAAGCAAAGAAAGAAAACAGCAATAGTTTTCAAAGCACTCTTCAACAAGTAGTTACAGGACAGATCCCATAGTTTGTCATGGACTACCATACCATCATCTCAGATTTTTCCTGCTCCAGAACATTGGAGATTAGAAGGAATATATATATTTTTATCATCACATTTTTGTGAAAAATAGCATATACACTAAAAAAAAATAAATTTCAAAACACAGCACAATTAGTTGTAGAACCAATTTCAGAGTTTGGATGGGTTACAATTCCACAATTTTAGGTTTTTACTCCCAACTGTTCTAAGATACTGGAGACTAAAGGAAATATCAATACAATGATTCAACAATCATACTCATTTGTTAAACCCTACCTTCTCTGTATAACTCCATCAACACCTTTGATCCTTCTATCCCACTCTTTAGGGTTATTTTGCTATGGCCATTATAAATTTTTCATGTTGGAGGGGGCTGCCAATAATATGGGGTAAGGAGATGGAACTAGCTGGTGTTCTGGGGAGGATGGACTAGGTTTCAGGATTTATCTGGTTCGGGGATCCATGTGGAGGTTGTAGGTTTCTGGAAAGTTACCCTAGGGCATGAGACCTTTGTAGAATCTTATATATTGTCCTAGGTGTTCTTTAGGATTGGATGGAATGGTTTTGGTTGGGATTTGGCAAGTTACAAACATACCTTTTGATCTGTATTATTCACTTTGATGCTGAATGCCTTGCCAGGATTTCTGACAACTTCGTTTGTGTGTACATCTTGTCTCCACAACTACATTGGGAGCTCCTGGAGAGCAGAGACTGTTTAGAGGTGTTCTTATCCTTCTTTGTACTCCAACTCCTTGTCATCAATGTTTAGTGTTTTATTATGTCACAGTGATGCAAGCACTTCTTCTCCCCTTTTTGGTCAGGATAGAATTGTTGATCCCACTGTGCCAGGGCCAGACTCATCCCTGGGATAGCCTTTTTTTTTTTGAGGAGGATCTCCTCAGATATTATAGACACCAGTCAGATATTCCCAGATCAGACAGTCCTCACATGTCAGGAGGAAAAAGTAGCCAGTATCAGTTTTTTCCTGAGGGTGAAACCCAGCAGGTTGTCAGACTTTCCCATGAAGCCTCTAGACTTTGTGCTTTTCCTATCCTGCCCAGCATGTGGTGCTTGTCCCCATGTCACTTCCCATCAGCTTAAAGTGATATGGTGTCTTTAATTTCTTCAGACTCTCCCTACCAGGGGCTTGACTGAGACAAATCTGAGGTTATAGGATGGCTTTAATTGCTTTCAGTTTTCCAGTCCCTGGGGCCTGAATTCTTGAAGGAGGTATTCCACTTGAGATGGGCCCCACCTTTCTCTTGGGGAAAGATACACCCTTTAGGCAAGTAACTACTTTCACCTGACTAGCTACCGTGTATCTCAGACAAGCTTAATTCTTCCTTTCCCTGGGACAGTGCTGGAGCATGAGAGTGCTTTCAGCTCTATCTAATGAGAGTCCTGTGTGGGACTCAGCTGTTCCACCTGGTTCTGGCTGGTGTACACTCTGTATCTGGTAACTGCTGTTCCCTCAGCTGTTGTTCTGTACCATTCCTGCATCTTTTCTAGCTTCTCTGGAGGACACACTAAATTCCACTCCTCACTATGCCACCATCTTACTTTGCCTCTCAGCAATCTGCTTTTGAAGTGGATAAAAGGAAACTCCCTCTGCTTGGATAGTCCCCACTCTCCCCATTAGTTGCAATATGAATGGTCAGCTAATGGAAGGTGGGAGATGTTTTTCAGTGTGCAAATTATACAAGAAAGAAAGAAAAAATAACAGACAAATTTACCAACTAGGTAGGAGGTTAAAGGTAATTTTATTAAATCCCTGGTGCTAGAAATATAATAATGGCCAGGACCTCTCTCTCTCTAAGTCCAACTCTGCAAGTGAAATCATTGCCCTCCCCCCTATGTGGGACATAGCATCCATGGGTGAAAGTCTTCCTGGTGGCATAGGAGAGGACTCCCAGGGATGAGCCTGGCCCTGGCACTTGGGATCAACAATGCCATCCTGATCAAAAGGTAGAAAAGAAGTGTAACAAATAAGATATCAGTGGCTGAGGGTGTTCAAATAAGAGTTGAAAGGCTACTCTGGAGGTCACTTACATGCAAGCTTCAGTTAGACATTGCTACCTACCATAACTTGCCAAACCACAATCAAAACCATCCCTGAAAAACCTAAAGAACACCTAGGGTGTTATATAAGATTCTACAAATGTTCCATGCACTAGGGTAACTTTCCAGAAACCTACAACCTCCAGATGTGTCCCTGGACCAGATAAGTCCTGAAACGCAGAGGGGTCAGCTTCTTCAGAATATCAGATAGTTCCAACCCCCTTTCCCATATTATTGACAGCCTCTTCCAACATGACAACATTAGGATGGAAATAGCCCAAATACCCCTAAAGAGTGGGAGAAAGATCAAGGGTGATGGTGGAGTCATACAGAGACTGTAGGGTTTAACAAATGAGTATGATTGCTAAATCATTATCTTGATATCTCTTTTAACTCCCAGTGTCTTGGAGCAGCTAGTAGTAAAAACCTAAAAATGTGTAATTGTAACCTATACCAAACTCTGAAATCCATTCTACAACTAATTGTTGCAATGTACTTTGAAATTTGTTGGTTTTTTGCATATGTTATTTTTCACAAAAAGAAAGAAAGGCAATATGATGATAAATGCAAAGTTGTATGATGATATTGTAAACCATTGATTGTACACTTTGGATGATTACATGGTATGAGAATATATAATGTATATAAAAAGAAAAGTGAAAAAAAATGGCCAGGAAGTGTGTAGATTTGTTTCATATGAAAAATTCACTGTACTATATGCTACAATATAGGAAATAAGATAAGTCTAAGACACAGCTTCTGTCTTTCACCAGAGGCTTAACCCCAATCCCACCTGTCCTACTTCACAAAGTCTCTTCAATATGCTCTTTCCACTCCATTCTCATTGCTGCGGTGGTAGTGTGGGTCATAATTCCACCGTAACTTCTTTACTGCTGATAGTGTCCCAAGTCAATTTCATCTCACTTCACTCTCTCTTGCACATTTCCAGATTAATATTCTTAAAGTTGTGTTTTCCAAATTGTGTTTTGAGATGTTAGCCCTGAGATATGGTGGTTAAGTTCTTGTCTCAACTTGACCAGGTGATGGTGTCCAGTTGTTTGGTCAAGCAAGCCCTGGCCTGATTGTTACTGTGAGGATATTTCATGGATTTAAATCATCAGTAAGTTAATTGCATCAACTATGGCTGATTACATCTACAATCAATTGAGGAAATTGTCTTCAACAATGAGGGAAGTTTTATCCAATCAGTTGAAGGCCTAAAGGGAGAACTGATGATTTCAGCAGAAGTGTGAAAATTCCATCTTTACTTCAGCCAACCAGCTTTTCCTGGATAATTCATTGAAAACCTTCATCCGAGTTCCCAGCTTGTAGCCTGCATTACAGCATCTGAATTTGCCCATCCCCACAGTCACATGAGCCAATTCCTATACAAGTTTTTCATAATATTTACCATATATATATCTCCTGTTCTGTTTCCCTGGAGAACCCTGACTAATACATATACATTCCATAAAAAGAAGACTTAGTGTTAATGTAAGGGACCAGAGCTCATTTAACTCCCCCTTGAAGATTAAAATGTATATTAACATGTTAAAGGCTCTGAGAAGTGCTACAGTAAATAAGCAACTTTGCTTTTCTTTAACCCAATTGACCACAGAACTTCTTTTTCATATATCTATTAATATCCAATACCACAGTTTTTCAGAAATCATACCCTAAAGCATTGTTTTAATCCCTCTTCCAGTTCTAAAATCTCCAGTGGTTTCCTGTTTTCCCATGGCGGGTGGGGGGTGCAATTCACTGTATCAGTCTTATTTCAAGGACCATTTCAACTTAATCCTAACCTAATCCAACCCAATTTCATCTCTTATTGCTTCCCTACATGAACAATTTCTCCCCAACCAGATTATTTTCCTTATTACTCTGTGTTAATTAGCTGTTAAGGTTTGGTGAGGTGGTATGCCAAGAATGGTTGGGGGAAGAGATATGAGGTTTTGGGTAGGGATCATTTGTGAGTAGGTTTACCCTTGGAACACCAGAAGCAGGAACCTGGGAGTGCGGTGACCAAAGCAGGATGAAGTGGAGATGGAGTTCAGGGTGAGTAGGAGTAGGAATGCCAGTAGCTGAAATTAGCTTAACACTTGAGAGATAACCATGGCACCCAAGTGCAAGGCCTGATAGCCAGAGAAATGAGAAATGAATGTCAAGACAGAGCAGGTTCCACAAATAAGTGTCCCCAAAATGAAAAGAAAAAGTGGTGAGATCAGTTCAATTACTTTTTTCATATGCAAAAACAGCTATAGTGCCTGCCAGGTTGGGGTAAAAACGGAAAGAGTCCCAAAGAAAGGATGTGCATGTGTATTTGTGTGTGTGTGAGCATGTATGTGTGTATGTGTAGGGGGTTATCTTTGTCAAAGGGAATGATTTTTTAAAAAATATTTGTATTGTAAAAAGTTAACATATGTATATTCTTGGCATAAAAACATTCCACACATGGTGTACAATCAGTGGCTCACAATATCACCACATACATGTATATTCATCACCATGATGATTTTTTTGAACATTCGTATCACTCCAGCAAAAGAAACAAAAGGAAAAAAGAAAAAACTCATACCATACCCCTCACCCCTCCTGTCATTGACCACTAGTGTTTCCATCCACCCAATTTATTTTACCCTTTGTCCCCCTATTATTTATTTATTTATTTTTATCCACATATTTTGCTCATCTGTCTATACCCTAGACATAAGGAGCATCAGATACAAGGTTCTCACAATCACACAGTCACATTGTAAACGTTTTATCTTTATACAATTGTCTTCAAGAATCTAGGCTGCTGGAACACAGCTCAACAGTTTCAGGTACTTCCCTCTAGTAAGGCAGTGATTTTGATCCTTTTTCAGAATCTGATAGAAATTAAGGGAATCTTTTCTTCAAAAAAAATGCACATACACAAAATTTTGCATAGAATTTTAGGGGTTTTGTAGACTCCTGAAATCCATAGGGCCCAGTTCAATAAAACTTGCTCATCTAACGTGTAAGGGGTGGCATAGGGCAGAGAGAGAGAGAGAGAGAGAGAGAACCCTCTCCCAATAGCAGAGATGTTACCCAGGCTGATTAATTAGGTACATTTTTCTCTGCCAAGTGCTTTTGGTAGTCCCCTACTTCTCCAAAGTAGTCCCAATTACAAAAGCCAGAAGCATGACATCAACCAAATTGTGCTTTATTTCTGCTTAATTGGCTTACTCCGCTATTACTTCTGGGATTGATTCAATGATCTTTACTCTGTTAGACTTTTCCATATCCCTGGGAAATTCATACTCTGATCTTTTGATCCGTGAAACACACACACATTCACACACACAGTTGCTTAGTTACCTCCATGTCTATTCAGTATCCTAGAGGGGAGACATATGTAGGAGCGCAAGGAGTATATAGGTCAAGAACCCCAGAAAATTCTAAGCAGAGGGAGTTTTCTGTGAGAATTCTTGATATAAGAATGGGGCTGGGTATGAATGAAGCTGCTGTGCTGGGTGAGTGATTAAGTGATGCTTGCTTCAAGGAACAAGGGTGCTTAGAGTAGTGCTTGCACTCAAGTGTGAGCTTTGAATTTCTTATCACTATTCCCCCAATGCAGTGGTTGTCAACCCTCACTATATATTAGATTCACTTGTAAAAGCATTAAACATATTTCTAGGTCCAAGTTCAGGAACCAATCCCCAGGGATTCTGACTTAATTGTTCTGAGGTGTGGCTAGGGTGTCATTATATATTACAAATTATAAAACACTTAATTAAAAAAATGCTATCCTACAATATATAAAAAACAGGTTTTATAAATGCATATAATGTCTTCTCTAACTTCCTTGTTTCCTTCGTTTAAAAAAATCTTTATTATTTCTCTTTCTCTCTCTATCATCCACCATTTAATCTATATATCTATCTAAGGAAACTAGAATATGGAAAAGCCATATTCTAATCACAATAATGTGTGGCTAGAGTCCTCAGACCCCAGCTTTTTTGGGTAGAATACTTTAGTTTTTTATGATACCAAAGTAGACATAGCAATATAATGAATCCCCATGTTCCTATCACCCATTTTCAACAGCTATTAACCTATGGCCAATCTTGTTTCATCAGCATCCCCACTACACATATGTTTACATATAGAGATCTATCTATCTATCTATCTATCTATCTATCTATCTATCTATCTATCTATCTATCTATCTATCATCTATCTATCTATCTATATCTATCTATCTACCTACCTATTTATCTACCTAATCTTTCTAACTATAATTTAGTCCAACAATTGTACTTTTTTTTTCAAAACTCAGGTTTATTGAGGAATAATAGACACAGTAAAATTTACCTTTTTTTTAGTGTCCACTTCTACGGGTTTTAACAAACTAATAAAGTTGTGTAAACACCACTATGATCAAGACATAGGACATTTCCATCCCCGCAGAAGTTCACTTATACCCCTTTGTAGTCAGTCCTTCCCTCTAGTCCTTGACCCCAGTGACCACTAACCTGTTTTTTATTCCTATACTTTTTCCTTTTGCAGAATGGCATATAAATGGAATTACATAGCCTTTTGTATTTGTCTTATCTCCCTTAGCATAATGCACTTGCAATTCATCCACGTTGTGTGAATATTGATTATTTGCCTCAGAGTAATACAGGAATGATGAACGCAGGAATAATACAAGAATCTGCACTCATCATTCCTATTCAACGTTATATTGGTGGTGCAAAATTAAAGAAGACCTAAATAAATGGAGAGATATACCATCTTCATGGGCTGGAAATCTTTTCTTCCTCTAAAACTTTCAGTTTTATTCTTGAAGAACACAATTTTCTGGTCTGTTACTGACTATGGTCTTTTAACAGGTACACAATTAACTCATAAGTAGACAACACAATGGCACTATTTGGAATCTGCCTGATGAGCTGGGAAAAGAGTCTTCTATAAAAGGCAAGATAACCTTCTTCCTAAAACATCAGGGGAGCCGTTTGAATGAAAGACTTGTACTTGGTGTCTTCTTCACAGAGCCGTGTCCTTATGACTTTGTGTGAGTAAGCAATGCAGGAGGCACATCCCTTTGAAATCATAGCAGCTTAAATGAATCAAAAAATATTTGTGAGATTTTTCTTAGTCCCATTTGTAGAAGAAGCTAATGGAACTTCTTTCAGATAGTTCTTTAAACTTTCATAAATAGCTAAACAGATTATAGTTTCTGAAATCCCAGCATGTGATTTATAGAAGCCACGAATACCTTCTGTCTGGTAAATACAGCAAGCACACTGGACTGTACTCATCTGCTTGGAGCCTCTCACTTTCTGTTTTAGCTGCATCTGAGTTTTAACCCGCCATATAGGATTCATTAAGGAATTTGTGACAGAAGCTCCAGAGCCAGTTGAGAAAATATGCACATTGCTCTTTGGCTTTGGAGTAACACGCAAAGTACATAGCCCTTGATGGAGTAACTCCAACCAAATTTGGACCCAAGCCTGTAAAAAATGACTCTGGTCCTTCCTTCCCCAAGATTGACTTCAGAACTTGTAGGAGCCCAGGTGTCATGGAGGTTGCTCTTAAGATCCCAGCTCCAGTAACGGTCCTTAGATGGACCCTGCGGATAGTAGACTGTCTGTCCGAACAGCTAATCGTGATGACTGCAACCTGGTCTTAATGACTTCTAGTGGACAAGTGAAAATAGCACCAACTATGCCCCCACACCTTCCTGACCGCCTGGTCGCATTCTTCTGACGTCCCTTAACCCCCTCTAGCATGTTGCTGGCCAGCGTCACTATCCACGACAAACACCTGCAGCTCTTCTGACTGCCTGAATTAGCTGCTGAGCTACCCTGCGGAACTCCTTGGCGAATGTGAGGATCAACATTCAAAGTCGTCCACGGCTTTGAAAACGATGGACGGGAAAGGGCCAGGAGAGCCCAGGCGGAGGTGCAGTAAGTTCAGGATGGCCAGGGCGGCGAGCAGGGAGGAATCGGGGCGGGCTGAGTCGCTGTGGCCAGGCAGAACCACTCGAATGACGCTCATTCATCTCAGCTACTACTTGTTCGAAAAGAGAAAAAGCTGGCGACGTGGAGGGGAGGGGCGTCAGGGACGCGACACCCGCAGGGTAAAATCTCCTGCCCGAGACAGAGCTAGATGGGGTTGGGCGAGAGGACCAGGCTCCGCGGCCACTCACGGGCCGTTCCCCATCTACCACCTTACGCCAAAACTTCCTTTTCCTCCGGGAGCCGGCGAGTCACTCAGGAAGGGCGGGTAACCTGCACGGGAGGGAGCGAGGGCGGGGGCGAGGAGGGGGAGGCTGGGGCAGGGGCCGGGGCGGCGGGGGAGGCCGGAGGCGGGCCCAGGAGGCTCACCGTTGGTGAAGAGGTAAAGTAGTGTGCTCTCCTGCTGAGTGTCCATAGCCATGGCCGCCTCGGGGTACCACTGGCGTGTGGCGGCTCCAAGTCTGCTGGTCGGCTAGCCCAGCTGGCCCTCAAGCGGCCGCTGGCGCCGCCTCCACGTGGTGCGGGCCAGGACCACAGAGCCCTGGATCCGCGCCCACCAGGCGGAATGCCAGCGCCTCACCGGCCTCTGCAACGCGAGCCGGCCGTGAGCAAGAAGCCGGTGCGCCTTAATATTGCTAATTTACCAGTTCTAGCCAAATCGATAGATATGTAGTTTCAGCACAATTCTAGTCAAAATCTCAGGGGGTTATTTTGTGGAAATTGACAAGTAGCTTTAACTTTTTCCTCATTTTGGCTGAGTAACATTCCATGGTATGGATGTTCCATAGGTTGTCCATTCATCAATTGAAGGGTATTAGGGTTGTTTCCAAATGTAGCTGTAATAAATAAAGCTGATGTGAATACTCGTGTGCAGTTTTTTGTGTGAAAATAAGTTTTAATTTCTTTTGGGTAAATATCTAACAGTGGGCTTGCTGGGTAATATGTTAAGTGTATGCATAACTTTTTACGAAACTGTTGTCCTCATCAGCACGTGGTATTGTCAGAATTCATCATCCTCATCATTATTATGATTTTAGCTATTCTAAACGGTTTGTGGTAGTATCTCACTATGGTTTTAATTTATATTTTCTTAACAACTAATGATGTTGGGCATTTTTTTTTTCATGGGCTTATTGGCCATTTGTATATTTTCTTTGGAAATATTCATTTCCTTTGTTCAATTTTAAATTTTGGGTTGTCTTTTTGTTGTTGAGCTGTAGCAGTGCTTTATATATTCTGGATATTAACCCCCTATTGGATATATGATTTGCAAATGTTTTCTCCCATTCTGTGAGTTTTTTCATTCTCTTGATGGTGTCCTTTGATGAAGAAGGATTCTTTTTTTTTTTTTTTTACATGGGCAGGCACCGGGTGAAGAAGGATTCTTAATTTTGATAAAGTCCAGTTTATCTAATTTTTCTCTTGTTGCCTGTGTCATTTAACAGACTATTGCCGAATCCAAGGTTATATAAAATTGCTTCAATGATTTCTTCTAAGAAATTAATAGTTTTAGCCCTTAAATTTAGGTCTGTAGTTCATTTTGAGTTATTTTTTATATTGTATAAGAGAGGACAACTAAGCCTGAAGGGAAAGACTGCCTCAAGCAGAACTTCTACTGCCACCTCCAGATTTCCAAGGGAGAGTTGGGTATAGAGCCCAGACACTCTCAGTACCTGCTTTCCACACCCCCAGGGTTAGAGGATCAAAGCTTTCTTTTTTCCACTCCAGAGTCCTCTTCTTTGCTTCCATTCTTGGAGACCTCTACTTTCAGACTGTTGAGCTGTAGTACCCATCTCTAAGGATAGCTGTGAAGCCTACATGAGATAATGCATATTATGTGCCTTGCACATAGGAAGTACTCCATAAAAGTCAGCTGCTGCTGTTGCTGTTACTGTAATAAGGCCCCAAAACATTCAGATCTTGAGGTCCTTTACCCGTTTGTCTTTCTTCAGGTTTAATTAGTAGCAGGGTTTGTTGGATTTTAATTAGGTCTTATATTTGTGATGAGCAGTTGCCCAATCCCCCTACCTCTATTTGTCTCTGTACATTTGCCCATACTGGGGACACCTTTTGCTTAAGACCCAGGCCTAATGGCCACTGCTTTCCTCCCAATTGCCACCCACACCCTCCAGATCATGCAAAGGACCTTTAGGATCCCAGATGCATTAGTTTTGGCTAGAGTGTAGTTGAACATTCTTTCCTACAGGATGAGGATCGATGAAGCAGTCAGGCTGGGAAAGTTAGCTATAAAGCAATCTTACAATTGGCTGAATTGTATTTGAAAGGCAGTCCTTTGGTGGATGTGTGGACAAAGTTGTAAGTACTGCCCTATCCACTGGGCTTCTTCACTTCAAATATGTATTCCTTTCCCTCAAGATCATCCAATAAACTGGAGATGAGGCGGTGTGGATACATGTCCTTTCATATTGGGGTTAAGTTGGGGTAAACTGGCATTAGCAACTTTTTTTTCTGGCTATGAGAAAGAGCTTGCTTTGAGGAGACCCAGGCCATTGATTCAATTTTAGGCCCTTGGGAAACAATGTCCCAACTTTCAGTATTGAGAATATGCACATTCCACTCTCTGGACCCCCCCAAAAGATATGTTTTTTTTCCATATACAAAATGCTTTCACTCCATTACAATATCACAAAGCCTTAAAACATTTCAGTAACAATACAAATACAATACAAAGCTAAAACCAGTACAAAATCTGATCAATGTCTGTAACAGGCATCATCTGTTCTAAGGCAAAACATCTCTTCCAGCTCTGGGCCTATGAAACTTATAACAAGTTATCTGATATCAATATACAAAGGATGAACAGTTATAGGATGCATGTTTCCATTTCTCCCTATAGAAGGAACACAGGGGTCACTGGACCCAAACAGTTCTGGAAACCTGCAGGGCAAATGCCATTAGATTTCAAAGCCCGAGAGTCATTTATCCTTGGGATTTTCAAAAGCGGCAGTCCCATGCTTTCCAAGGGCCTATGAAGCGGCCCAGCTTTCTTCAAATGGAACCTTGGAGTACACTGGGGAGACCACCTTTTTCTCAGTTCCACCCTCTCTGAACATCTAGGCCACACCCAAGGTCTTCCTTCCAGTTTGGATTGACATGTTAAACATTTCTGTCTAAAGCCTCATCAGAAGTATCTTTAGAGTCCACATTTCAACCAACAGTCCCTTCAAAACATTGTAGGCCTTCTCTATCAAGCTCCTCACAATTCTCCCAGACTCTTCCCCATATACTTTTTTTTTTACCATATGATCATTCCATTCTTGGTATATAATCAATAACTCACAATATCATCACATAGTTATATATTCATCACCATGATAATTTCTTAGAACATTTGCATCAATTCAGAAAAAGAAATAAAAAAAAAAGAAAACAACTCATACACACCCATATCCATTTTAAAAGCCATTCTAACATGTTTGGTAGTTGCAAACTGTAGCAGCACCCCACTTCTCTGGTACAAAAATCTGTAGTAGTCAGTGTTTTAGTTTGTTGAAGCTGCTGGAATGTGATATACCAGAAATGGAATGGCTTTTAAAAAAGGGAATTGATTAAGTTGGAAGTTTATAGGTTCTAAGGCCGCGAAAATGTCCAAATTAAGGCAAGGCTATAAACATTTCCAAATTAAGGCATCCAGGGAAAGATACCTTGGTTCAAGAGGGCCGATGATGTTTAGGATATCTCTCTCAGCTGGAAAGGCACATACATGTCAATGTCTGCTAGCTTTCTCTCCAGGCTTCTTCAATGGCTTCCCTGGTGCCCTGTCCACTCTGTTGGCTCTGTAAATTCTGGTGGCTCTAAAACTTTTTCCAAAATAGTTTCTGCATAAAGGGCTCCAGTAAGCAACCCCACCCTGAATGGGTAGAGACACATCTCCATGGAAGCCATCTATTCAAAAGTTACCACCCACAATTGGGTGGTTCATATATCCATGGAAGCAATAAAAAGATTCCACCTGGCAATATTGAATGAGGCTCAAAGAACATGGCTTTTCTGAGGTACATAATAGCTTCAAACTGGCACATTCCACCCTTTAGACTACCAAAAGTCATGTTCTTTCCAAATGCAAAATACACTCATTCCATAACAACATCAGAAAGCCTTAAACAATTTCAGTAACAATATAATTACAATACAAAGTCAGAAGGAGTGCAAAATCTCATCAAAGTCAGCTACAGTCATGGTCTGTCCTAAGGCAAAATTCTCCACTGACTCTGGACCTGTACAACTAAGAACAGGTTACCTGCTACTAATATACAGAGAAGTAACAGTCATAGGATACATATTCCCATTTCCATAGGGAGGAATTGGAAGAAATACAGTGGTCACTGGACTCATATAGTTCCAAAATCCTGCAGGGCAAAGTCCATTATATTTCAAAGTCTTAAAGTCATTTATCCTTGGGGCATTGGAAATCAGTAGTCCCACCGTTTCCAAGGGCCTAGCCAGTGGCCTTGCCCTCTCTGCATGCACCCTTGGGGGGACATTGGGGAGACCACCTTTTTAGTGGCTCCACTCTCTCCAAGCATTGGGGCCTAAACCTGGCCTCTCTTCCATTCCCAGGGCACACACTCAACCCTTCAAGAACAATGTGGTGGCAGCCAGACTCTCCCCAATCCCCAAGGAATATCCTCCACCATCTCCAAGGCTTGGGTCACAACTCTTCCTGAATAAGGAGGTGGAAGGCCCACCCTCTACCTTCAGGGAAAACTCACCTTCTCCAAGTACTTGGGTAGGTCTGTTCTCCTGGCCCATGGTTTCTTGACTTCAGATTTTAGCTTCCGTGGTTCTGCCTTTGAAGTTATTTTTCCTTCAATTTGTCCCTTTTCTCTCCCTTTTAGTCCAGACTGGCAGTGGTTCCATTTATAAAGAACCCACAGCACTCTTGTGGGTTTCCTATGCAATATGCTGGGATCATGCCCATCAGAGAAGACGACTTGGATGACTCCATCTCCAATCCTGTCCTTTTCTGAAATGGCTGATTAGTTCCACATTTGGTTAATCCTCACATGGTGCCCTATTCACTGGAGTCTCACTTTATGGAAACCCAGAATTTTCTAGAACTCCAGTTTCCATTTTCTTTGTACCCAAGAGTTCACTTCTCAATTTATCTCTTTCCTCTTGCATTTTACTATAAGCCGCAAGGAACAGTCAGGCTGCATTTTCCACATTTAATTTGGAAATTTCCTCAGCTAAGTATCCCAGGTTGTCACCTTTAAATTCTAACTTCCATCCAACAGCAGTACACAATTTTGCAAGATTCTGTGCCACTTTAAAACAGGGATCGTCTTCCTTCCAATTTGCAATAACACATGCATTATTTCTGTCTAAAGGCTTGTCAAAGGTATCTTTAGAGTCCACATTTCTACCAACAGTCTCTTCAAAGCATTCTAGGACTTTTCTATCAAGCTTCTCACAACTCCAACAGCATCTTCCCCTTATCCATTTAAAAAGGCGTTCTAACATGTTTTCCAACCTATTTGCAAACTGCAGGACCCCACTTCTCCAGTACCAAAATCTGTTTTGGTTTGTTGAAGCTTCCAGAATGCAATAAACTAGAAATGGAACAGCTTTTAAAAAGGGAAACTTACTAAGTTGCAAGTTTACAGTTCTAAGGCTGTGAAAATGTCCAAATTAAAGCAAGACTATAAAGTTGTCCAAATTAAGGCATCCAGGGAAAGACACCTTCGTTCAAAAAGGCCGATGATGTTTCAGATTTCTCTCTCAGCTGGATAAGCGCATGGCAACATCTGCTAGCCTTCTCTCCAGCCATCTTCAATAGCTTCCTGGGGCTCTGTCCGCTCTGTTGGTTCTGTCACTTCTGGTGGCTCTAAAAGTTTTTCCAAAATACTTTCCCTCTTAAAGGGCTCTAATTAGCAACCACGCCTTGAATGGGTGGAGACACATATCCATGGAAGCCATCTAATCAAAAGTTATCACCCACAATTGGATGGGTCATATCTCCATGGAAATAATAAAAATGATTCCACCCAGTAATATCGAATGAGGATTAAAGGACATGGCTTTTCTGGGGGTACATAATAGGCTCAAACAGACATAATTAATAAACTGTCAGAATGCAATATACCAGAACTGGAATGGCTTTTAAAAAGGGGAATTTAACAAGATTACAAGTTTACAGTTCTAAGCCTATAAAATTGTCCAAACTAAGGCATCCAGGGAAATATACCTTAATTCAAGGAAGCTCAATGGGTCAGCAACACCTCTGTTAGCTGGGTAGTCATGTGGCTGGCATCTGCTGGTCTTTTTCTTCTGGGCTCCATTACTTTCAGCCTCTGTTCCTGTGGGTGTTCCTCACTTTGCTTCTCTAGGACTAGTTTTCATCTCTTGACTTCCCTTTGCTCTCTCCAGATTCTGGTTTGCTTAACATCTCATGGTGGTGTGCTGGGCTCCAAGTATCTCCAAACATTCGTGTCTCAGTCCTCCAAGCGTCGGCTTCTGTGTCAGCTCTGCTCTGAAGTTTCTGTCGGCTCTCTATTTGTCAGCTCTGAGGTTTATCTAATTTCTGTTGGTGCTTTCTGTGTCGGCTCCAAGGTTTCTGTCATTTCTAACTCTCTCCAAGATATATTCTCTTTTAAAGGATTCCAGTAAACGAATCAAGACCTACCTGGAATGGGTAGAATCACATCTCCATCTAATGAAAGGTCACACACAATTGGGTGTGTCACGTTGCCATGGAGATAATCTAATCAAATTTCCAACCTAGAGTATTGGATTAGGATTAAAAGAAGCAGCTGCTCTCACAAGATTGTATCAGTATTAAAACATGGCTTTTCTGGGGTGCATAATATTTTCAAGCCAGCACAATACCCAATTGGTAAGACATGGTACTATCAGATATACTGAGTCAAGATAAGGTGGGATGTGCTGCTGCTATTGCTGCAGACAGGCAGTGCACACCAGAACTAGACTAAGATGAAACCTAGTGCTTCTCACAGCTCCAGGTCTGGACCTAGAGCCAGACGTTGATTGGGTGCCAACCCAGAAAATGAAGAATAGCAATTCTGCCTGATCTCCTTCCTGGTTGCCCTAGATTTTCAGGGGCAAGATCTTGTGCATGCCAAGTTCCTGTATACAAGAATGAGATGTTCCAACTGAAGTACTTTGTGAGGACATTGTTTCTGGGGCTGTTGCTTGAGGGGGTGTATTTGTGGCCTCAGGGGCAATCTTTTCCAACTACTCAGTAGACTGATGCCATCAGCTAGAAGGTAATGGTTTCTTCCCTTAGCTCCTATGATAACTAGGATAAGAAATGACAGAGCTGCTATGAATTCTTGTAGGGGTTGTCCATGGGACAATTGGTTCATGTACTGATATATGGGTCAGGGCACTGAAACCTGAGCAGGCTGGGTAGGACAGCCATTTTGGAGGGAGACATCTGAGTAAAAGCATACTGTGGTCCATGCCAGGCTGGAATGGGAGGTGTCCAAGATATTAGTGAGACAAAAAGACATTTTTAACATTGGGATACCTGTCAAGAAGCCTAGATTAGTACTCCATTATTAGCCTCAGATTTTAAAATCAGAGCAAGAGCTACACCAAAAAATGACTGGATGCCTGATATTAAGCTAATGGGTTCCTAGGCATATATCTTTATAGCTGTTCAGGCTAGAGACTTAGTGCTCTCCAAAACTAGAGAGGAGAGGGACTGCAGACCAAGGCTAAGGGATAAGACTACCAGGATTAGAAGGCTGCAGGCAATGGAGTCAGGTAGACTCCCACCTAATCCCTTTGGGCATGCTTCCATGAAACATTTAAGTAGCCCAATTGCATCCTGAAATCTAGATCCCCTTCTGCCAACTCCCCTTACTGAAGAATTGCTAGTTATTGTAAAATTAACAATGGATTAATTGCTTGGAAATGTTTGCTTGACTGGGCCAAGATTTAGACTTGCTTCCAGGAAAGCATTTTTGGAGGGTCAGAAGCCTTCAATGGGTAATTGGATGCAAAATAGAAATTAGATGGAAGGGGTTCTATTTCTATTAATTTCCACTTAGGCAGTGATTATACTTGTTAGAGAGTTAAGAATTTGTTTAGTTTCATCAGGAAGTCAATGATTTTAATCTGTCTTCAATAGCTAGCTATTAATTAACTGGGAATAAAAAGAGTAATTGAAAATGGATTTGCTCATAATATCTTGTGCCTTGTAGAGTCAATATTTTTGGGTATCAATGGGATCTTGGATGAAAGGAAGTAAGCACATTTGGAGACATTCTTTAAAGAGGCAACTAGCTGTAGGCTATGCCTGGTTATGAGCTCTGTAGTGGATAAGATGGGCTCAGAGTATCCTCCCAACTTTTTTCAGCAATCTCTTTCCCAGGGTTCTACATAGCAATCTCAACCCTGGGGCTAATCTGCTATAGATAGAGTCCCAGTGTTTTACTTGTTAAGAGTATGGGTTTAGAATCATATCTGAGCTAGAATCTCAGCTTTGTCACTTACCACCTATATGATTTTTGGTAGGTTACTATTTCTCTCTGTGTTCTTTGCAGTTTCCTCAGCTATAAAGTGGTAGTGGTAACATTTACCACACTATTGTTCAAAGTATTTTAAGAAATTAATGCACATAAAAGACTTACTATAATGCCTGACTAATAAAAAATAGTCAGCATTGAATATTTATTTCCTTTCATACTTTCTCAGACTAGGAACCCTTTCTAGTGGGAAATCCCAACCACCCTGATGGACGACACATACTTCTTTCTATGAGGCTACTACCAATGAAGGCTTGATAAAGCCTTGGACCCTGCTCAGGTTTGTGGCCTGGAAGCCCATCTGCCTCTGACAAATTCATCTTTACCATTTCCAATATGGCACAGTAGTTTTGAGTGTGGGCTCTGGAGTTAGACAAACCTCAGCTGGAATCCCAACTCAACTATTTCCTGGCTTTAGGCAAAGTGTTTAACCCTTCTGATGGAGATTAAATCATGTCCACCACAAAAGACATGTTCAAGTCCTAACTCCTTGTCCTGTGAGTGTGAACGTATTTGTAAATAGGACCTTTGAAAATGATATTAGTTTAGGTGTGATCCAACTGAATTAAGGTGGTCCTTAATCCAATATGGCTGAAGTCCTTATAGTCAAAGAAAACTGACTATATCTACTACTATATCTACTACTGTATTGAAGTAGATGCCAAAAATGAGAGAAGCTAGGAAAGAGATTGCCATATAATAGAGAATTGCTATCACCAGAATGCTTTAGACTTTGGAGAAAGCATGGCCTTGCCAACATCTTGATTTTGGACTTCTAGCCTCTAAAAGTGAGCAATGAGTTTCTGTTGGTTTAAGCCAGGAATATGGGTGGTATTTGTCATAGTATCCCTGGAAAACCGAGGCACCGTCTATGCGTCAATCTCTTCACCTCTAAAATGGGATAGTAATAGTAACACCCTCACAGGATTTTGGGGAACAATTCAATGGACTGAAGCATGTAAAGCACTCATAAAAAGTATCTGGTATATTGTAAGTGCCAAAAACATAGCATCTATGTTATTAACTATATTATTATCTTTATCCTGGCTCCCATTCTCTCAGGGGCCGGATTGGTATGAAGAGCTCATGTGACAAAATCCTATAGGCAGATTAATGATTTAAATGTCACTATATGCTACCTCCCTATGAAACCAATGGCAGCACCAAATACTACCGGGGTATGATTCTAAGCTGTGCCATTTTAAAACAGAGCCCTCAAACATCTGATACTCCTCCCGTTGAGAGGCAATGTCTAGTCTCCTCCCCTGAATCTGGGCACTGTGAATATTTTACGGATAAAATATGTTAGAAGTGATGCTGTGTTAGTTTCTGGATCTATGCCTGAAGGAACCAGCACCTTCCACTTTATTTCTCTGGGAAGGTTTGCTGTTGGAACCCAGCTGCCATGCTATGTGGAAGGATAAGCAGCCCATTGGGAGGCCCTTGTAGAGAGGAACTGAGGCTCCTGGCCCTCAGCCCTGGCTGAGCTCCCAGCTGACAGCCAGAACCAACTTGCTTGTCAATATGATTGAGCTATCTTGGATGTAGATCCTCTAGCCCTGAGTTAAGCAGCCCCAGCTGATACCATATGAATCAAAGACCAGCTATTCTTGCCAAGCTATATTTCAGACCAGTGATAAAATTAAATGTTGTTTTAATCCACTAAGTTGGAGTGGTTTGTTACATAGCACTAGATAATTGGAACACAGATTATGGGGAGCTGACTAACAGGTGGAAAAATCTTTTTGACCAGGCTGTTCCATGCATCCCCAACCACACCATGTAAGTCACAACTGGTTGTCTCAAGAGGTAGGACTGGCCTTTGGCTGGACTCTGGAATGGGCTTTTCATGGGGTGTGATTATTAAGTCTAATGATTTAGTTTTAAAAAATACACCATAGGGGGTGCAAGCATAGTTCAGTGGCAGAATTCTTTCCTGCCATGGACAGTGTTCAAGTCCTGGTCCATGCACTTCCCCAAAAACAAACAAGCAAAGCAAACAAACAAACAAAACAAATAAATCAAAAATCCAACACATGGTGCTGCAGTAACAAGATACTCACATGGAAAAATAATGAAATGTGACCCTGCCATACAGCATACAAAAAAAAAAGAACAAACCACAAACATAAACTGTTGACCAAAATTGTTGGACAATATTAAACTAAATATTGATTTCCTCCCTGCCAAATCTATTTCTCTCCCCATGTTCTAAAATGATTACATGGTATATCCAGTTTCTCAAGAAAAAAATGTAGGAGTCATTCATGAATCCCCTATTTTTCTAACACTTCACATTCAGTTCATTAGAAGGTTCTGTTAGGTCTATCTTTAAAATGGCAGAACTCTCACAATCATTGCCCCATCTGTGGAGTAAGGGCCAGTATTGAAAGAAAGGCTAAGTAGAAGCTCCTGAAACTGTACCCCTCTCCCCAAGGTAGTCATACAAAAACAATACATCACGCCTCAAAGAATTTGCAAAGGTTAGGACCAATATTAGATATTGGACAGACTCAGGGATGGTGGTCCCTATCATATTCATATTCAGTTAGTCATTTTGTCCTCTGGGAAAAAAATGGATCATGGTGAATGATAGTAGACTACTAAAAACAGTGAGATGGGGTAGTACCAAATGAAGCTTCTGTTCTGGATGTGGTACAGAGCAACATAACCTCTGGCACTTGATATATGGCTATTTGACAAATTTATTTTATACTGAATTAATAGAAAGAATGAGAGCAGTGCACAATCTGAAAAGCATTATGTTTAGTGCATGGAGCCAGACACACAAAAAATACATACTGTGTGATTTAAATTATATGACTTCCAAGAACAGGCAACACTCATATATGGTGATAGAAATCAGAAAGTGGTTGACTCTGAAGGATAAGAGGATTAACTGGAAAGGAGCATGAGGGAACTTTCTGGGGTGATGGAAATGTATATCTTTTTTTAAATTGTGGGTACATGGGTATATATTACTGTTAAAACTTAAGGTCTCAGCATTTTTTTTGTATGTAACTCAATAAAAAACAAAAAGCAGATCACCTTTATATGGCAAGGACACCATTATTATCTTACCTCAGGCTATTTTAACTCTCCTGCTTTCAATAATAATATCATATGCAGGAAGCTTGAACATCTTTACACTAACAGACTATCACAATACTCCTATATTAACAAAGATAGTCACATTGTAGATTTTTAAAGGTCTGAGATTCTGGGAGCATGCCAGAACATCCTCCTTGAAGTAAAGGTGAAGATTCTATGTTTCAAAACTCCTTCCACTAAAGAGGAGGACCAACACTTTGTAGTCATTTCTGGATCTTGGCTACAGTATATACTGTGTGTGAGAATATTGCTCTGGCAAATTTAATGATGACTTAGAATGCTGCCAGTTTCAAGTGAGGCTCAGAGGAAGAGAGAGCTCTGTAGCAGGTAGCAATACAAGCTGATCTGCCTCCAGGGACAAATGATTTATCAAACCCAATGGTACTAGATAAGGCTCTCATAAACTCCAAGGAGATTCGCATTGCAAATCTGTAAGATTTTGGAGCAAGTCCATGGCGTTTGTGGCAGAAAACTATTTGTTGAAAGACATCATCCTGTGTGCGATAGAGGCTGACCATGAGACACGGTATTTTCTATTGCTACATTACAAATTTAGCAGCTTATAAAAATGTATTTATCATCTTACAGTTTCATTAGGTCAGTCTAGGTATATCTTAGCTGAGTCCTCTGCTCAGGTCCCTAAAGGCTGCAAGCAAGGTGTCAGCCAGGGCTGCATTTCTTTCTGGAGTTTTGATTTCTCTTTCAAGCTCATGTGGTTGTTGGCAGAATTTAGTTTTTTGCAGCTTTATGACTGAAGACCCAGTTTTCTTGTTGTCTGTGGCTAGGGCTTCATTCTGTTCCTAGAGGCTGCTGGCAGTTCCTTGCCATGTAGCTCTCTCAGAGGACCTCTTACAATATGGAAGTTTATTTCTTAAAGACTGGCAGGAGAATTTCTGCTTCCAATTTGTCAAGATGGAGTCCTATATAATGTAATAAAATCATGGGGGCAGCTATCTCATCACTTTTGCTACATTCCATCAGCTAGAAGCAAGTCATAGGTTCCATCTGCACTCAAGGGGAGGGAATTATACAAGGGTGTGACTCAATGGAGATGACCTTAGGGTGTGTCCACCACAACACTAATTGTGCAGCATGAGTTCCTCATAATGCTTTGGGTGTTATCTACCAATTTGTAAGGTTGAGCATGAGCAGAAATTGAATGTGTGATAGAAATGGTATGTCATGGTCAGGTTCATATGTCAACTTGGTCAGGTGGTGGTACCTGTTTGTCTGGTTGGGCAAGTGCTGGCCTGTATTTTGCTATGAGGATATTTCATAGAATTAAATCATGATCATGGCGGCTACATCCACAGCTGATTCCATTTGTAGTCAGCCAGGGGTAGTGTCTTCTTTTGTGAGTGATGCTTGGTCTAATCACTGGAAGCCTTTTAAGGAGGATGCAGAAGAGACAGGCTCACTTCCTGCCTTGGCTGGCAACCCTCCCCTGTGGAGTTCATCCAGACCCTCCATCAGAATCGTCAGCTTCACAGCCTGCCCTGCGAATTTTGGACTCTGTATTCCCGTGGTCACGTGAGACACTTTTATAAATTTTATATTTGCAAGTGTTCCCTGTTGATTCTGTTTGTCTAGAGAACCCTAACTAATACAACTTGGTACCAGAAGTGGTTCTTAGGAAACAGAATCTTAAAAATGGGTTTTTATGAATGCTTTTCTAAACTGACAGGACTCAAAGGCACTAAGAACTCTGATTCCCATAATCAGAATGACACTCCCCATCCATGGAGTGAGTTGGCAAAAGAGATAGTCAAAATATCACCATTCGATTCTCCTAATGCCTTGCTTGTAAGAAGCCAGGCTCTGTGGGATAATGTTTTTGACACCTTTACAGAGTTTTGTAGAAGTAAGAGTTATAGCTCAAATGAGAAGCTTAAGTGCTGTCTGACAAATGTAGATGTTTCTTTGAGTGTTCTGAAGGAAAATCTTACTTCCTGTAGCCGTTGACTTGAGATCTCTGAAAATCAGACTCAGAATTTTATTGTTAGAGTAGCAACTTTACAATATAAACTGAAATCTCAGTTTATGTTTTGTTTTTTTTTTTTTGCATGGTGTCTGCCATTAAAGTGAGGGCATTGATTGGAAAGGAGTGGGACCCTGAAAGATAGGATGGCGACATATGGATTGATAATGATGTTGGTGGAGAGGTTGAAACCCTAGGTCATGCCGAGTCTTCACTAGATAACGCTGTAACAGTCTGTCATGAGAACATAGCCACCCCACTTTCAGTCTGCCTTGAGGAGTTGGCCACCCAACCTCCAGCTGAAGGGATTAGCCCTACAGTGATTAATCCTGTTTCACCAGATGAAACTGCAAATGAATGCCCTGAAGCAAATGGCTTGGAAGAGACTTCTAATTCTTTTCATGACCCACCCTCAGCACCCTTCATTTCTTGCAGACCTATAACTAGACTAAAGTCCCAACAGGCCCCTAAAGGTGAGGCACAAAGTATCACACATGAGGAGATATGTTATACTCCAAAAGAACTGTGTCAGTTTTCCACTTTATATAGACAGAAATCAGGGGAGTATGTGTAGCAATGGATTTTAAGGGTGTGGGATAATGGTGGGAGGAATATAAGGTTGGATCAGGCTGAATTTATTGATATGGGCCCATTAAGCAGAGCTTCTGCATTCGATGTTATAGTTTGAGGGATGAGAAAAAGCATTAACAGTTTGTTTGGATGGTTGGCTGAAACATGGATCAAAAGGTGGCCAACATTACCTGAGGTTGAAATGCCAGAACTGCCCTGGTATAATGTAGATGAGGGGATCCAGAGGCTTAGAGAGAATGGAATGTTAGAGTGAATTTATCATGCAAAGACTGCTCTTACACCCAGGAATGTCCAGAGGATGCACCTTTTACCAGAACAGTGAGAAATAAATTTTTGAGACTAGCGCCATCATCCCTGAAGAGCTCTGTGGTTGCACTTCTCTGTAGGTCAGATATGACTGTGAGAACTGCTGTCACTGAGCTGGAATCCTTAAACACAATGGGGATGACCGGATCCCAAGTTGGCAGAAGCCAGGTGGCAGCCCTTAACCGCAAAATACAGGGTGGACGTGGCTATTATAATAGACACCAAACTCAAAGCTGCAGTCAAAATAATCTGACTCACAGAGATTTGTGGTGTTGGCTAGTAAATCGTGGGGTACCTAGAAATATAATAGATGGGCAGTCTGCTAAATTCTTGTTTGAGCTGTATAAACAAAAGAGTTCTAGGTCAAGTGAACACATCTAACTTGAATTACAAAAACAGAGTCACGGCCCCTTAATAAACTTCCAGACTCGAGAGAGTGTGCAGACCCAGAGCCCCTCGAATGAAGGGGAGGCCAGATCCCTTTGGGGGAGAATGATATTACACTGCCACAAATCTATACTGTTAATCTTCCTCCAAGTCTTCCCCAAGGAGACCAACAGCCTCTGACCAGGGTAACTGTGTATTGGGAAAAGGAAATGATGAGATATTTTGGGGATTATTAGACACTGGTTCAGAAGTGACATTAATTCCAGGAGACCCAAAACGTCACTCTGGTCCAGCAGTCAGAGTGGGGGCTTATGGAGGTCAGGTGACAATGGAGTGTTAGCTCAGATCCATCTCACAGTGGATCCAATGGGGCCCTGGACCCATTCTGCAGTTATTTCTCCAGCTCCAGAATGCATAATTGGAATAGACATACTGAGCAACTGGCAGAATCCCCACATTGGCTCTCTAACTCTTGCAGTGAGGGCTATTATTGTGGGAAAAGTGAAGTGGAAGCCACTAGAAATGCCCCTATTTAGCAAAAGTAGTAAATCAGACACAATACCAGATTCCTGGAGGGACTGCAGAGATTACTGCCCCTCTTAAGGACTTGAAGGATGCAGGGGTGGTGATTAACACCACATCCCCATTCAACTCTCCCATTTGGCCTGTGCAGAAAACAGATGGGTGTTGGAGGATGACAGTGGATTATTATATGCTCAATCACGTGGTAACTCCAATTGCAGCTGCTGTTCCATATGTGGCATCATTGCTTGAGCAAATCAATACATCCCCTGGTATCTGGTACACAGATACTGATCTGGCAAATGCTTTTTTTCTCAATAGCTGTTAGTAAGGACCACCAGAAACAGTTTACTTTCAGCTGGCAAGGTCAGCAATATACTTTCACTGTCCTACCTCAGGGGTATATCAATTCTCCAGCCCTATGTCATAATCTTGTCCGCAGGGAACTTGATCATTTCTCCATCCCACAAAACATCACACTGGTCCATTCTATTGATGATATCATGTTGATTGGACCTAGTGGGCAAGAAGTAGCAACTACTCTAGACTTACTGGTAAGGCATTTATGTGTCAGAGGATGGGCAATAAATCCAACAAAAATACAGGGGCCTTCCACCTCAGTGAAATTTCTAGTGTCCAGTGGTGTGGGGCATGTCGAGATCATCCCTTCTAAAGTGAAGGATAAGTTGCTACATCTGGCCCCTCCTACAACCAAAAAAGAGGCACAACACCTAGTTGGTCTCTTTGGATTTTGGTGACAACATATTCCTCATTTGGGTGTGCTACTCTGGCCCATTTATTGAGTGACCAGAAAAGCTGCTAATTTTGAATCGGGACCTGAAAAAGAGGAGACTCCTAGACGGCTCCAGGCTGCTGTACAAGCTGCTCTGCCACTTGGACCATATGATCCAGCAGATCCAATGGTGCTGGAAGTGTCAGTGGTAAATAGAGATGCTGTTTGGAGCCTTTGGCAGGCCCCTATAGGGGAATCACAATGCAGACCCTTAGAATTTTGGAGCAAAGTCTTACCATCTGCTGCAGATAACTACTCTCCTTTTGAGAAACAGCTTTTGGCCTGCTGCTGGGCCTTAGTAGAGACTGAACGCTTAACCATGGGCCACCAATTTACCCTGAGACCTGAGCTGCCTATCATGAGCTGGGTGTTATCTGACCCACCAAGCCATAAAGTGTGCATGTGCAGCAGCATTCTATTGTAAAATGGAAATGGTATATAGGAGATAGGGCCAAAGCAGGTCCTGAAAGCACAAGTAAATTACATGAGGAAGTGGCCCAAATGCCCATGGTCTCCACTCTTGCCACATTACCTTCTCTTTCCCAGACCAGAGCTATGGCCTCTTGGGGAGTTCCTTACAGTGAATTGGCTGAGGAAGAGAAAACTCGGGCCTGGTTTACAGATGGTTCAGCACAATATGCAGGTACCACCCGAAAGTGTACAGCTGCAGCACTACAACCCCTTTCTGGTGTGTCCTTGAAGGACAGTGGTGAGGGACAATCCTCCCAGTGGGCAGAACTTCGAGCAGTGCACCTGGTTGTTCATTTTGCTTGGAAGGAGAACTGGTCAGATGTGCATTTATATATTGACTCATGGGCTGTTGTTAATTGGTTTGGCTGGATGGTTAGGGACTTAAGAATAGCATAATTGGAAAATTGTTGCCAGAGAGGTCTAGGGTATTGGTATGTGGATAGACATTTCTGAGTGGGCTAAAAACATGAAGATATTTGAGTCCCATGTGAATGTGCACCAGAGGGTGACTTCAGCAGAGGAAGATTTTAACAATCAAATGGATAAGATGACCTATTTTGTGGATACCAGTCAGCCCCTTTCCCCATCAACTCCTGTCATTGCCCAATGGGCTCATGAACAAAGTGGCCATGGTGGTAGGGATGGAGGTTATGCATGGGCTCAGCAACATGGATGTCCACTCACCAAGGCTGACCTGGCTACAGCCACTGCTGTGTGCCCAATCTGCCAGTAGCAAAGACCCACATTCAGACCCTAATATGCCACCATTCCCCAAGGTGACCAGTCAGCTACATGGTGGCAGGTTGATTACATTGGACCACTCCCTTCATGGAAGGGGCAGTGATTTGTTCTAACTGGAATAGACACATACTCTGGGTATGGGTTTGCTTTCCCTTCCAGCAATGCTTCTGCCAAAACTACCATCTGTGGGCTTACAGAATGCCTTATCCATCATCATGGTATTCCACACAGCACTGCTTCTGATCAAGGAACACACTTCACAGCAAATGAAGTGCAGGAATGGGCACATGCTCATAGAATTCTCTGGTCTTACCATGTTCCTCATCATCCAGAAGCAGCTGGATTGATAGAACGGTGGAATGCCCTTTTGAAAACTCAATCACAGTGCCAACTAGGTGGCAGTACCTTGAAGAGCTGGGGTAATGTTCTACAAGAAACTGTATATACTCTGAATCAGCGTCCGCTGTATGGTGCTGTTTCTTCCAAGGATCCATGAGCCCAGGAACCAAGGGGTAGAGATGGGAGTGGCGCCACTCACTATTAACCCTAGTGATCCACTAGGAAAATTTTTCCTTCCTGTCCCTGCGACCCTGAGCTCTGCTTGTCTACAGGTTTTAGTTCCAAAAGAGGGAGTGCTTCCCCCAGGAGAAACAACAATGATTCCATTGAACTGGAATCTAAGACTGCCATCTGGTCACTTCGGGCTATTCATGCCCCTTGATCAACAAGCCAAGAAAGGATTACATTACTGGCTGGGGTGATTGACCCTGACTATCGGGGGAAATAGTACTACAACTACACAGTGGAGGTAAAGAAGAGTTTTCCTGGAATCTAGGAGATCCCCTCCAGTGTCTTTTAGTACTACCATGCCCTGTGATTAACATCGACGGAAAACTGCAACAACCCAATCCAGGCAGGACTACCAACAGCTCTGAAACTTCAGGAATGAAGATTTGGGTCACCACACCAGGCAAAGAACCACAGCCAGCTGAAGTGTTTGCTGAGGGTAAAAGGAACATGGAATGGGTAGTGGGAGAAGGTAGTGATAAATATGAACTACAGCCATGTGATCAGTTATGGAAATGAGGACTGTAATGCTGTTTTGTTCATGTTTTACTATTTAAGTTGTAAGATATCAAGTTTAAGAATGAATATTACCCGAGGACTTTCACCTTATTCTGGAGAGATTTAATGATTTTCTGGTTATATGCAGGATAGTTGAGTATTGTTAGCTGAGGAAAAAATGTGTCTTTTATTGTTTTCCATTTAGAAATTAGGTATGGTTTGAGGTGATGAGTATAGCTGCCAAGTTGACAAGGGGTGGATTGTCATGGTCCGGTTCATGTGTCAACCTGGCCAGGAGGTGGTACCTGTTTGTCTGGTTGCGCAAATGCTGGCCTGTCTTTTGCTATAATGACATTTCATAGGAATTAAATCATGATCACGTCAGCTGCATCCACAGCTGATTCCATTTGTAATCTACCAAGGGGAGTGTCTTCTGCAATAAGTCATGCTCAATCTAATCACTAGAAGCCTTGTAAGGAGGATTCAGAAGAGACAGGCTCTCTTCCTGCTTTGGCTGGTGAGCCTCTCTGTGGAGTTCGTCCAGACCCTCCATCGGAGTCGTCAGCTTCACAGCCTGCCTCGCGGATTTTGGACTCTACATCCCCATGGTTACTTAAACCACTTTTATAAATTTTATATTTATGAATATTTCCTGTTGATTCTGTTTCTCTAGAGAACCCTATCTCTACACTTAGGTAGTACACTTAGGACTTGTCTCAAGCAGGTCCAGAAGGCTTAAATAAATTTTAAGAGTAGATGGTCTAGACAGATGTCACCTGTTTCAATTACCCCACCTTCTTTCCTTCAACCCACACTCATGTAGCCTCATATTGATGTGGGGGGGGGATCCACTACCGTCAATTGACAGAGGAGGAAATGATTCAGTCTGGGTTCACAGATGGGTGAGCACAATGTGTTGGCATTATCTGGAAATGAATTGTTGTCCCATTATACCCCAGTGAGTATACTTCAGCAGTGGCACTGAAGGACAGTGGTGAAGGAAATACTCCCAGTGAGTGGGCTTCCCTTTACTAAGGCTGATTTAACATCTGCCATTGTGAAGCACCCGAGCTGCCAGCAGCCCTCAATACAGCACCATTTTTCAGGGAGACCAGCCAGCCACCTGGTGTCAGGTCAATTACTTGGATCTTTTCCATTCTGAAGCAGGCAGCAATTCCTCCTCACCAGAATTGGTTAGCTACTCTAGATATGGAATTTGCCTTCTTTGCCCAACATTGTCTGCTCTGGCACCCCAATCTAGGGCTTACAAAATACCTAATGAAACAATAGAACAGGTTGTTGAAAGCTCAGCTAACATTCCAGAAGAAGTACAAAACCTTGTAGGGTTGGGCGCCATATATTTATAAGTTAGAATGTGGTATGTGCCTTGATCCAATGGCTGATATATGGTATTGCATTCTTCTAGTTAGAATACACAGATCCAGGAATCTGAAATAGTCAGGAAGCTTGAAAAATCCTGTAAATACTACAGGAGATGAGAGTCTTCATCCTCACCTTCCTGGGATGACAGCAGTGATAACATAGCGGAAGCACTGGTTAAGCTGATGACATCCATGGCTCCTGCTTGAAAGGACCCAGGGTTCAAACAAAGAATGACATTGTCAGAAGCAGCTGCAAAACCTTAATGACAGATAAGGAAAGTGGAAGAATAAAGTAAACAGAATTTGGGGGAGTTTTGAGGGCCAGTGAAATGAGTTAGAGCTCTAAAATCATAGAGACCTGAGTTTAAGTCTTAGCTCTGTGACTTATCTGAATGACTTTACCTTCTGAGCCTCAGTTTCCATATCTGTAAAACAGGAATGATAATAATACCTATACACAGGTTGTATTAGTTAGGGTTCTCTAGAGAAACAGAATCAACAGAAAACACTCGCAAATACAAAATTTATAAAAGTGTCTCACGTGACCGCGGGAATGCAGAATCCAGAATCTGCAGGGCAGGCTGTGAAGCTGATGACTCCGATGGACGGTCTGGATGAACTCCACAGGAAAGTCTCACCAGCCGAAGCAGGAACAGAGCCTGTCTCTTCTGAATCCTCCTTAAAAGGCTTCCTGTGATTAGATGAAGCATCACTCATTGCAGAAGACACTCCCCTTTGGCTGATTACAAATGGAATCAGCTGTGGATGCAGCTGAAGTGATTATGATCTAATTCTGTGAAATGTCCTCGTTGCAATAGACAGGTCAGCACTTGCCAACCAGGCAAACAGGTACCACAACTTGGCCAAGTTGACCCATGAACATGACCATGACACAGGTTATGAAAATTAATGAAAATAATATTTGTAATAATGTTGTAAAATGCCTAGAACAGTGCCTGGTGAAGATTAAGTGTTCAATAAAATAATGCATGCATGACCATCTCATTTTAAGACTGATACAGTGTGAATATAAATGCAGAGAGATGGAGCTGTGCCAGCACATCCTGTTTGGGATCCTAAGCCCATTTGCCATGATAGTGTCCTCTCCTTTTTTTTCTTTTTTTACAGATTTTTTATTTTGAAATACTTTCAAACATTTAGGAAATTTACAAAAATAATACAATCCCCACATGAGAGAGCCCCAATATACCCCTCCCCACCCCCGATACAAGGATCCAGCAATCTTAACATTTTGCCACATTTACCATATTCTATCTATCGATCCATCTATCAGTATGTCTGTCTATATGTCTGTTTATCAGTCCATTTTCTGAGCACTTGAGTATGGGTTATATATATTGTTCTCCTTGAGCACTTAATACTACTATGTACATTTCCTTAAGAATAAGGATATCCACTTATGTAACCACCTTAAATGAAGCTATGATGGTCAAGAAATTTAACATTTATATAAATCTTATAGACCGTATTCCTTCTTGCTTTGTCCCAATATCCCTTTCAACCTTTTCTCCTCCCTTGCTAGATCCCATCAGAATCATGTATTGCATTTAATTGTCATTGCCTCCTTAGTTGCCTTTTTTTCTACCCACGGGAACATATATACAACATTAACTCTCTCATCTTAACCACTCCCAAGTATACCATACAGTGGGATCAATCACATTCACAATATTCTGGAATTCTCACCACCTTCCATTACTAAAATCTTCCCATCTTGTCCTCTCCTTTTGACACAAGCTGCTGTTAGGTTTTAGTTGCAACCAGAATCTCCCCAGATCTCCCCAGATTGTGGGTACAAAAGTGTCATATTATTATGGGCAGACACCGGGAATTCAACCCAGGTCTCCTGCATGGCAGGCAAGAACTCCACCTGCTCAGCCACCGTGGTCCACCCAGTCCAAATATTACCAGATAAAGTCTAGCATTTATTCCTATACTAACTGGAGCACTTTACAGAAACCTACAAATAGTTGTGAAATCCTTAAAATGTGTTTCATCAATGCTCATGAACCAGTATTTGCCCTGTTCTTCCTCTCTTGTTTCTAGTCTCCTCCATATATGGCCATTACTCATGAAGCTGCTTGAAGAAGCTTCTTTAATAGTACTCTCTGAAATCTGCCAATGTCTGTGCCAAGGATAGATTTACCTTGATGCTAATGAAGATTGAACTCCAAGACCTTTTTCATTTGCACCAGCCTCTTCTGAAGCTCTGGGAGAGGCTCTAGTAATGTGTTTATATGATCATGTTTTTCAATTATATTTTAAAGTTTATTTCATTAAAATGCCCCCAGAAATTCACAAAATAGCTGACTAGTTTATTTTTATAATTTCCCTTTGTTTCTGAAGTATTCAATAAGAAAGGACATTTCTATCTCCTGTTTGTACATACCTTTCTGCAAATGATATATTGCCTTTATTCCTAATGCATGGAAAGGCAAATTAGATATAATTATTATATTTTTTCAGTTTAATATATTATCTTTCGAAGGACCATCTTAATGAGCTATTTGAGAATTTGATCATATGACTAGAAGTCACAAGTTTGTTAATAATCTTGATGCAAATTTGCAGGATGATTATCATTTTATGCTCTTCATTATTTTTCAATATGAGAATTACTTACGCTTTCTGCTTTCAGAGTATGCATTCAAAAACACATGACTAAGAGGGTGGGCCATGGTGGCTCAGCAGGCAGAATTCTTGCCTGCCATGGTGGAGACCTGGGTTCGATTCTCAGTGCCTGCCCATGCCAAAAGAAAAAACACATGACTAAGAACAAAAAATACAGTTACAAGCCACAAAATAGTCAAAACCACCAATAATGTCCTTCTGTGTGATAAAACGTTTCCCTTACCTACTAGACTTGCTCACTCTGTGTGTTTTCAGAGTCTCTCTGTATGCATTTAAAACATTTTTTTCATTGATTTATTCGTTCAACACAGACTTATTGATCTCTAGGCAACTAACTTAAAAGGAGTGGGGAAGTGCAATCCGACCAGTTGCTTAGTAAAAAAAGAACCAGAAATATTTGGGCAACAGCACCATCACCCCAGCCCTAGGCAACCACTCATCTACTTTCTGATTTATGTATTTTCTTATTCTGAATATTTTTTATCAATGGAATCATACAATATGTGGCATTTGTGTCTGACTTCTTTCACTCAGCACAATGTTTTTAAGGTTCATTCTTGTTGTACCAAGTATCAGAACTTCATTCCTCTTTTATGGTTGAATAATATTCCATTGCACTTATTTGTCACATTTTGCTAATATATTCATCAGTTGATGGATATTTGGGTTGTTTCCAGTTTTTGGCTATTATAAATAATTAAGGTGTGAACCTTAATGTACACGCTTTTGCGTGTACATATGGTTTCAATAATTTTGGATATATACCTAGGACAGGAATTTCTCAGTCATATGGTAAATTTATGTTTAACCATTTCAGAAATTGTCAAACTGTTTTCCTAAGCAGCATGTATGATGGTTCTAATTTCTCTACATCCTAGCCAACACTTGGTATTATTTGTCTTTTTTATCATGGCTACCCTAGTGGGTGTGAAGTGGTATCTCATGGTATTTTAATTGGTACTGCCTAATGACTAAGATATTGAGCATCTCTTCACACACTTAATAGCCTTTTCTATATCTTCTCTGGTGAAATACCTATTCACATATTTTGCCCAGTTTTAGTTGGGTTGCTTTTTTTTTTTAAATGTTTGATTTGTGAGGGTTTGTTCTTTATTCTGGATAAAAGTTCCTCATTAGATATATGATTTGCAAATATTTTCTCTTGATCTGTGGCTTGTTTTTCATTTTCTTAATGCTGTATCCTTTTGTATTTATTTTGTATTTGCAACATTACTTTTGTTTTCTTAAGGTGGACTCCCCAAATTGAACAAGCTTCATGTGCCAGTAAACTTGGATCTACCTCTAGAATATTTCAAGAGAGCCTCTAGGTTCTCCTAATCTTCAAAGTAATGATCACAGCTAACATTTAATGAGTGCTTGCTATATATCATGCACTGTTCTAAGCATTTCACATATATTAACTCCTTTAATCTTCACAATAACCCTGTGGGATAGGTATTATATTATCATCCAGTATTTATAGAACTGCAGCAAACTGAGGAAGCAGTTTTAGACAAACAGAGGAAAGTGAGGCAAAGGGAGATTAAAAATCTGGCTCAAATATCACACAACTATTATATAATGTGGCTAGGGTTTTAACTCCGGCCTGTCTTCTTACCACTATGCCATATAACCTCTCTACTCTAGGGCTACAAGAATAGTCCTGAGTTCTGTGCAAGGATGGTGAGTATGGACTCACTCCTCAACTCACAGCTGCACTCTGTCCTTGGGCTCTAAGGCAGCACTAGTTGGACATAAAGTTATTTAGAGAAATATCTCTTCTTTCTGCCTTTAACACCTCTCTCCACAGAGGTTCCAGACCAGTTTAAGGAGCCAAATGTGGCTATTATATACCCTGTATTTCTTACCTGTCTCTGTTCCTTTACTTTCTCTCCTCAGGCATCCATTCACCCAAACTTTGATACACTCCAAATTTCCTCCTTTTTTTCAGTCCAATAAGCAAGACAGAATGAAAGAACAACAACAGCAACAACAAAAATCCACAACAAATTTCCAGGCATATGGCAATGAGTACAACACAAGTAACCAGACAGGAGGCCCTATCTCCTCATACGTTTGATGCCTTTAAATCACCTCTCATATATAGAATTCAGAATTTTGAACATCAGATAATTAGCCAACATTTAAAACCTGTCCCCCCAAAACTGTTTTTTTAAATCAGCAACACCATATACATTTGTACAGTAATTATAGTACTTGTGTAATTATTGTCATTTAGTTAAATTTTGTTCTTATTTTATAAAAAATAAATGAAAATTAAAAATATAAACATTGCTAGTGCTAGTAATGAGAATTGCAGTTATATAAATTAAACACAATTGATAATAAGACAGGAATTGGAATATTTAGTCTTCCAAAAGGGTAGAATATTTAGCCTTAATCATATTTTCACTGGACTCATGTTGTCAACTTTAAGCTGGCTTAATTGCAATGAAAATAACAAAATTGAATAATTTATAGAAAAACTGGTAGTGTATCATTGATGATTGTATCCAAAGGGTGAAATGTACTGTTCTAGTTTGTAAGCTACCAGAATGCAATATACCAGAAACAGAACGGCTTTTAAAAAGGGAATTTATTAAGTTGCAGGCTTACAGTTCTAAGGCCTGAAAATGTCCAAATTAAGGCATCCACAGAAGGATACCTTAACTCCAAAGAAAGGGCTGATGAAGTTCAGGGTTTCTCTCTCAGCTGGGAGGGCACATGGTGACATCTGCTAGCATTCTCTTCTCCTTTCTTAAGGTTTCCCTTGGGATGTTTTCCTTCTGCATTTCCAAAGATCTCTGTCTGTGTGGCTTCTGTTGGCACTGAGCTTGTTCCAAAATGGCTCCCTCTAAAAGGAGTCCAGTAAGCCACCCCACCTTGGTGGAGAAACATCTCCATGGAAACTATCTAATCAAAAGTTACGACCACAATTGGGTGAGTCACATCTCCATGGAAACAATAAAAAAATGATCCCACCCAGTAATATTGAATGAGGATTAAAGAGCATGGCTTTTCGGGGGTCCAGAATAGACATAAACCGGTAAATGTACTAAAAAAGCAAATTATGATATTTAGATCTTGGGAGAGAATTGCTGTCATAACATGTGAGTCCATGGTCTGGATTCTGTTCATATTTTGAGGAGTACTATGAATGAAATTAGGAAGCTGTCTGGGGAAGTTGCAGAAAGGCTGCAAGTGATAATAGGGGATTAGTTTACACCTTAGGCCAGTTATAGCACATGAAACTTGCAATATCAGAGGCAAGGAGACACACTAGAAGCAGGTAAGGACCAAAATGGTGCGGAATCCAGGCAGATGAATGGAAACCAAGAATCTATGAGAACAGACAGCTGTTAATGGAAGACAGATGGAGGATGTCAAAGAGGAGGCATTTACCTGGCTCAGACCCAGAGGTATATTTTAAAAATCAAAGCTCATTTCAGCAAATATGTGCATATAATTTGAAAAGTCTAATAAATGTAAAAAGGTTTAAAACAAAACACACCAGGCTCAAACTCCACCCCAGTTATATATGAAAAAAAATTTAAATGATAAGGATCTCAAACTGCATGAAAGCTACAACACATATACCATATAGAGAGTGAATCATAGAGGTTAAAAGAAAAAGAATGGGCCAATATATATTTTGAAAATAAAAAAAGAAAATACCATTTGAAATATTATCAAACAGTGTTAATTTTTTATGAAAAAGGGTTAATTTTTATTGATAAATGATTCATTTTTAAGTAAATTTTTAATTATGAAATTCTGTATGCTGGATAGTAGCAGATTCAATAGTGATCTACTGCTTTCAACCAATTGCTTCACACAATTTAAAAGTATTAAGTACTTTTAGGAAGATGGCAGAATAGGATAGACTGAGTTCACTCCTGCTCTATGGAACAACTAGAAAAGTGATGGAAAAATGACTGGGACAGCAGTTCCAGGGTGCAAGTGGCCAGAGAGGGTCTTCTACATGATATAAGGAAGTCCTGGATGAAAAAGCAGAGAAATTGGGATGGAGGGAATGGGGTGAGTGTGCTTGGTAGTGACTTCACTTGCAGCAAGTGGTGGTGTGAATGAAGGAAACTGTCCCCAAGGAGCAGGCACTCCTGCACTCCTGCCTGCCTCCACAGCTAGCTTGGGAGATCTTCCCTCTAAGCTCTGCAGTCTAGAACTCCCTTGGAGAACATGGAAGCCAGGAACTTGGTTTGCCTGCACACAGAGACCTTCCAGGCAGTGAACAGTGCCTTCTTCTGAACGCTGCGGCCAGATGATATGGGAGCCTGATTTTTGGCAGAGACTGGGGGGCCCTTATTTTGGGAAGAGGGGGAGATGCAGAGTGGAGCTGATCTGACAATTGGCTGGTGAAAGAGACTCCTTGGATCCTGCTATCACTTCCCTTTCACTGTGGATGCCTGGATCACTCAGGCATATATGGGTGGAGAGGCATGGCTGAGGAAGTGAGTTGAGCCATGCTATGTGTGGTGCCAGGCTTTTTTTGGGTCGCTGAGGGCAGGGGCAGATGAAATACATAGTCCCACAGCCCAAGGACATCCCAAGTGGGATTCTGGCAATTACCAGACCCAACAGGCTCACAAGTGGATTATCCAGTGACGAGCACACTGCCCACCCATCAATACCGGGTTTGGTGGTTTTCAATGTGCACTGAGACCAGCAGACCTGGCTGGAATTACACCAGGTCTCCAACCTGCTCAGCCGGCTGCCATAATGTTATTGTTAGGAATGTTAATGTATTAAACTCACCAATTAAAAGATACAGATTGGCAGAATGGATTAAAAAATATGATCCATCTATATGCTGCTTACAAGAGACTCATGTTAGACACAAGGATACAAATAGATTGAAAATGAAAGGATGGAAAAAGATGTTCCATGCAAGCTGTTACCAGAAGAAAGCAGGGGTAGCTATACCAATATCAGACAAAATAGACCTTAAATGTAAAGATGTCATAAGAGACAAGGAAGGACACTATATATTAATAAAAGGAAAAATTCACCAAGAAGAAATAACAATGATGAATGTTTATGCTCCTAATCAAGGCAGCATTGGCAAAACTGAAGGGAGCAATAGATGTTTCAACAATAGTAGTGGGAGACTTCAATACACCACTCTCCTTTATAGATAGAACATCCAGACAGAGGATTATTAAGGAAATAGGGAACCTAAATAATGTAATAAATGAATTAGACTTAATATATATATCATTACACCCCCAAACACCAGGATATACATTCTTCTCAAATGCTCATGGACTGTTCTCCAAGATAGATCATATGCTGGGGCACAAAAGAGGTCTTAAAAAATTAAAAACTATTCAAAATATTCAGAGCACTTTCTCTGATGACAATGGAATAAAGTTGGAAACTAATAATCACCAAAGAACAAGAACTTTTACAAATATATGGAGATTAAACCACATATTCTTAAATAATAAGTGGGTCAAAGAAGAAATTGCAAAAGAAATTGGTAAATATCTGGAAAAAAGTGAAAATGCAAATACAACATATTAGAACTCATGGGATGCAACAAAGGCAGTGCTGAGAGGGAAATTTATTGCCCTAAATGCCTATATTAAAAAACAAGAAGAGCAATAATTGAGGAATTAACTGTTTACCTGGAAGAATTAGAGAAAGAACCACAAACTAACCCCAAAGCAACAGAAGGAAAGAAATACTGAGGATTAGAGCAGAAATAAACGAAATTGAGAATATGAAAACAATAGAGAAAATTAAAACCAAAAGTTGGTTCTTTGAGAAAATGAATAAAATTGATGGACCCTTAGCTAGACTGACAAAAAAAAGGAGAGGATGCAAAGAAACAAAATCAGAAATGGAAGAGGAAACGTAATCACTGACCTCACAGAAATCAATTAATGTAATACAACATATTAAAAAATTGAAGTGGCAATACCACATGATCATCTGGATTGATGCTGAAAAAGCATTTGACATAATTCAGCATCCTTCTCTGATAAAATACTTCAAAAGGTAAGAATTGAAGGAAACTTCCTTAATATGATAAAGGGCGTATATGAAAAACCCACAGCCAGCATCATGCTTCAGTGTGAGAGACTGAAAGCATTCCCCCTAAGATTGGGAACAAGACACCACTATTATTCAACATTGTGCTAGAAGCTTTAGCTAGAGCAAGAAAAAGAAATAAGACGCATCCAAATTGGAAAGGAAGAAGTAAAACTTTCATTATTTGCAGATAGCATCATCCTATACTTGGAAAATCCTGAAAAATTGATGACAAAGCTACTTGAGCTAATAAATTCTGTAAAGTGGTGGGATACAAAATTGATGTGCAAAAACTGGTAATGTTTCTATACACAAGCAATGACCTAACTGAGGAGACAATGAAATAAAAAATTCCATTCAAAATTGCCACTAAAAGAATCAAGTATCTAGGAATAAATTTAACCAGGGATTTAAAAGACCTGTACATGGAAAACTTTGTGTAAAAGAAATCAAATAAGATATAATTAGGTGGAAAGACATTTGTGTTCATGGATAGGAAGGTTAAATATCATTAAGGCATCAATTCTACCCAAATTGATCTAAAGATTCAATCCAATACCAATCAAATTTCCAACCACGTACTTTGACGACTTGGAAAAGCAAGTTATCAAATTTATTTGGAAGGAAACGACCTCAAATAGCCAAAAATATTCTAAAAAAAAAAAGAAGAACAAAGTGGGAGACTAATACTTCCTGATTTTTAAAGCTTAATAAAGCCACAGTTGTCAAAACAGCATGGTACTGGCACACACATAGACATATTGATCAATGGAATTGAATTGAGTGTGCAGAAACAGACCATCAAATCTGTGGTCAATTAATCTTTGTCAAGGCTGCCAAATCCACAGAACTGGTACAGAATAGATTTTTCAATAAATGGACCTGGGAGAACTGGATATTGATAGCCAAAAGAATGAAAGAGGACTCTTACCTTACACCCTATGCAAAAATTAACTCACAGTGGATTAAAAACCTAAATATAAGAGCCACTACCATAAAAATCCTAGATGAAAATATAAGGAAATATCTTCAAGATCTAGCAATAGGAGGTAGCTTCTTAAACTTTATACCCAAAGCATAAGCAATGAAAGAAAAAATAGATGAATGGGAACTCCTCAAAATTAAATGCTTCAGTGCCTCAAAGGACTTTGTCAAAAGGTGAAGTGGCAACAACTCAATGGGAGTAAATATTTGGAAACCACATAACAATCAGATAAGTGTTTGATGTCTAGTATATATAAGGAAGTCATACAACTCAACAAAAGAACAAAGAACCCAATTATAAAATGGGCAAAAAATATAAATAGACATTTTATTTCTGAAGAGCAAATATACATGGTTAAGAAACACATGAAGAGGGCGGTGTGACAGTGGATCAGTGGCAAAATTTTTGCCTGCCATGCTGGAGACCAGAGTTTGATTCTCGGTGCCTGCCCATGCAAAAAAAAAGATTCTTGTCTTCATTACCTATAGGGAAATGCAAATCAAATCTACAATGAGATATTATCTCATAACTATGAGAATGGCTGCTATTAAACAGGAAACTACAAATGCTGGAGAGGATGTGAAGAAATTGGTTCACTTCTTCAATGCTGGTGGAAATGTATAATGGTACAGCCATGATGGAAGACAGTTTGGTTGTTCCTCAGAAAATGAAATATCGAGTTATCCTATGACCTGGCAATTCTGCTACTTGGTATTTACCCAGAGGAGCTGAAAGCAGTGCAGGAACAGAAATTTGTACACCAATGTTCATAGCAGTATTATTTGCAATTGTCAAAAAATGGAAAGAATCCAAGTGCTCATCAACAGATGAGTGGAGAAATAAAATGTATATGCACACAATGGAATATTATGCAACAGTAAAATGAAATGAGATCTTGAAGCATTTGACAACACAGATAAACCTTCAGGAGATAATACTGAGTGAAATGTCATACACAAAAGGTTAGATACTGTATGATTTCTGTAATATGACCCTTGTAAGGGTAAGCTCAGTCTCATAATGTAGAATATTGGGGACCTAGAGATATACAGAAGCTAGCTAGGTGAATGGTTACCTAATGAGATTGAACTTAAATGTATGGGAATGGATAGAAGTGACGGTAATTCATTAGTGGGTTTATAAGGAATATCGCCATATGGAAGGTGAATACATTGAAAGGGGTTGTTTAAGGCCATGTATCTCACTGATTAACACTACAAATATTTATAAATAAGTTCTTGCATGAACAACTTCAAAGGTACGAATCTTGAAAAAAGGGTCAATAATAGAGGGTACGGGGAAAAACTACTATTGCATGCTGTGGCCTATATTTAATAGGAAGATATCACCAGTACCACAGCAATTCTAGGGGTAAAGAATTGGAGGGGGAGTTTGGACAAGATTTAAGCAGAGTTTTGGATTTTCTCTTTGGTGAAGGTGCTTTTATCAGTTATTTTTCTCCTTGGTGCTATTAAAAAGTGTCTAAACTTGAGAGTGATTGCGATTGTGCAACTAAGAGAGGATACTGGGAGACATAGATAATTTATTTTGGACATTATCCATGATGCCCAATGGATGGAGGTGGCTGAAGGGTAAAATGACTGAGAAGCAGAAAGGTAAACTGTGGTATATATATATATGGTGGAATATTGTGCAGCTACAGGAAGGAACAAAGTCGTGAGGCATGCAACAAGGTGAATGAACTTTGAGGATATTATGTTGTGCAAAATAAGCCAGAAACAAAAGGACAAATATTGTGTGTCTCTTTTAGAAAATACAAGAAAATGGGGCCTAGATTGTAAACTCTTATAGCAGTCACATGCAATCCAGAGTTGTAAGTACATTTGTGGATTCTGGGATGCTGTGCTATATGTGTATAACCTGACATTTCCCTGGAACGTTAGGTACCTGTGTGACACCTAAGTCTCATATTTAGAGTTTTGAAGCTCTGAAAGTCAGCATTGCTGTTCTAGATTGCTAGCTGCCAGAATACAATATATCAGAACTGGAATGGCTTTTTGAAAAGGGAATTTAATATGGTTACAAGTTCACAGTTCCAAGCCTATAAAAATGTGCAACTAACACCTCCAGGAAAAGATATCTTAATTCAAGGAAGACAGATGGGTCAGGAACACCTGTTCAACTGGATAGTCACATTGCTGGCATCTGCTGGACCTTTGCTTCTGGGTTCTGATGCCTTCAACCTCTGTTCCTGTCAGAGTTCCTCACTTTGCTTCTCTGGGGCTGGCTTTCATCTCTTGGCTTCCCTTGGCTATCACTCTGGCTTGCTTAACACCTTATGGTGACATCTTCTTGGCTGCAAGCATATCTATTCATCCATGTGTCTGTTCTCCATATGTCCACATCTGTGTCAGCTCTGCTTTGAAGTTTCTGTTGGCTCTGAGGCTTCTGTCATTTCTGACTCTCTCCAAAATGTTTCCCCTTTTAAAGGATTCCAGTAAACTAATCAAGACCCACCTGGAATGGGTGGAGTCACATCTCCCTATAATGAAAAGATCACATTCCAATTGGGATGTCACATCTCTGGAGATAACTTAATCAAAAGATACTGTCCTACAGTATTGAATTAGGATTAAAAGAAACAGCTGCATCTACAAGTTTGTGTCAGGATTAAAACATGGCTTTTCTGGAATACATAATATTTTCAAACCAGCACATTCCACCCTCTGGACCCCCCAAAAGACATGTTTCTTCCATATACAAAATACATTCACTCATCACAATATCACAAAAGTCTTAAACCATTTTAGTAACAATACAAATACAATACAAAGTTAAAACCAGTACAAAATCTCATCAAAATCTGTTACCAGCATGGTCTGTTCTAAGACAAAGATTTCCCTCTGGCTCTGCACCTGTGAAACTTAGAACACGTCATATGCTGCCATTATACAAACTGAGGAACAGTCATAGGATACATATTTCCATTTCCATAGGGAGAAATCGAAAGATAAACAGGGGTCACTGGGCACAATACAGTTCCAAAAACCTGCAGGGCAAACTCCATTAGATTTCAAAGTCTGAGAGTCATTTATCCTTGTGGCTTTAGAGAGCTTTAGTCCCATCCTTTCTAAGGGCCCATGCAATGGCCTTGCTCTCTCTCCAAATGCTTGGGTGAATTGCAACACAGGGGCTTGTTGTAGGGACCACCTTTTTCTTGGCTCCACCCTCTTCAAAAATTGGAGCCACACCTGGGCTCTTTGCCATCTCAGGGGCACACACTCATCCCCTCCAGAACAATGGATGGCAATCCCTCTCTGAGGCCTGAGGCGGCACAACCCTTCCTGAGCATTGAGGCAGAAGGCCAACCCTCTGCTTCTGGGGCAAACTCACCCTTTCCATATGTATGGGTGAGTCTCCTCTCCTGACCCGAGATTTCCTGGCTCCACACCTTAATTACCACAGTTTTGCCTCTTAAGACATTTTTCCTTCACTTTGTCCCTTTTCTGTCCCTTTCAGTCCAGACTGGTAGTTGTTACATTTTTACAGATCCCACAACACTGTTGTTGGTTTTCTATGCAATATGCGGGGATCATGCCTATCAGACCAAAGGACATTCCACTGAGAAAATTTGCTGATGGAAAACCTACCCTTGAAGAAAGCCTTAAAGGAATTTGATTCTCTAAATCAACAAAGGGCAATAGTAGCAGGCAGCTTGAAACTTCATGTTATAATGGGTACAAATAGAGATAGGTATAATATGCTCTCCTACTTCTCATGCATTTCTTATATCATATTTCATAATTAAAGCAAAAATTATAACATCATTGTTCTCAATGTATGTAGAAAATATACAGAAGAAACATTTTTTAAAATTTTAAAACATTTTTATTGCTAAATACAATATATATACAAAAAAAGAAAAAAGCACAATTATTTTCAAAGTACACTTCAACAAGTAGATATGGAACAGATTTCAGAGTTTGTTATGGGTTATCATTCTACTATTTCAGAGTTTTCCTTCTAGCTGCTCCCAAACATTGGAGGCTAGAAGAATTTTTTTTTCTTTTCTTGTGAAAAATAACATATATACAAAAGAGCAATATATTTCAAAACACATTGCAACAATTAGTTGTAGAACAGATTGCGGAGTTTGTTAAGGGGCTATGATTCCACCATTTTAGGTTTTTACTTCTAGCTTCTCTAAGATACTTGAGACTAAAAGAAATATCAATATAATGATTCAGCAATCATACTCATTTGTTAAACCCTACTTTCGCTGTATAACTCCACCATCATCTTTGATTTTTCTCCCACTCTTTTTTTAAAACTTTTTTTATTGTACAGTATAACATATATACAAAGCAAAGAAATAAAAAAGCAATAGTTTTCAAAGCACTCTTCAAAAAGTGGTTACAGGATAGATCCCAGAGTTTGTCATGGGCTACCATATGATCCTCTCATTTTTTTCCTTCTAGCTGCTCCAGAATATAGGAGGCTAGAGGGCTTAAATACTTTTTTCTCATCACAATCGACTTTTTTTCCTTCTTTTTTTGTGAACAATAACAAATATACAAAAAAAGCTACAAATTTCAAAGCACAGCACCACAATTAGTTGTAGAACATATTTCAGACTTTGACATGGGTTACAATTTCACAATTTTAGGTTTTTACTTCTAGCTGCTCTAAAATACTGGAGGCTAAAAGAGATATCAATTTAATGATTCAGCATTTGTATTCATTTGTTAAGTCCTATCTTCTATATATAATTCCACCATTACCTTTGATCTTTCCATACCTCTCTTTGGGGTTGTTTGGGCTATGGCAATTCTAAGTTTTTGATATTGGAAGGGTCTGTCACTAATATGAGGTAGGGAGACGGAGTTATCTGATGTTCTGGAGAGGCTGGGCTAGGTTTCAGGACTTATCTGGACCAGGGACCCTTCGGGAGGTTGTAGGTTTCTGGAAAGTTACTCTGGTGTCTGGAACCATTGTGGAATCTTATAAATTGCCCTAGGTGTTCTTTAGGATTTCTGGAATGGTACAGGTTGGAGGTTGGCAGGTTATGATAGGTAGCAAGGTCTACCTGAAGCTTGTGTAAGAGCAACCTTCAGAGTAACCTCTCGACTCTATTTGAACTCTCTCTGCCATTGATACTTTATTAATTACACTTCTTTTCCCCATTTTGTCAGCATGTAATTGTTGATCCCACAGTGCCATGTCTGGATTCATCCTTGGGAGTCGTCTCCCAAGTTGCCAGGGAGACTTTCCCCTGGATGTCACGCCCACATGGGGAGGGCAATGATTTCACTTGCAGAGTTGGACTCAGAGAGATTGAGGCCACATCTGAGCAACAACAGAGGTCCTCCAGAAGTAACTTTTCGGCATGCCTATAGGTAGTCTGAGCTTCTATGCTACCTACATAAACTTCAGAAGAGTAAGCCTCATGATCGAGGGCATGGCCTATTGATTTGGGTATCCCTAAAGTTTGATACAGTATCAGGGGATTCCCTGATTGTAAGGTTTAATAATTCCATAGTCTTTCTCCCCTCCCTCAGGGGACTTTGCCAATACTTTTTGATTATCTGCTTAATATACTCTAGGATGTTTTCAGGCATTACAATAATCTATACAGGATTAAAGGACCTCTTTCTCAGTCTGTGCTCTCCGTGTTTCCTTTGTTCAAATGATCTATACAGATAGGTTGAATTAGATTATGCACTAAAGAAAATTTCAGTTCCAGATCAAATAAAACTTTCTTTCATTGATCTCAAAGAGTATGTGTGGTTCTAAAATATAGACACTGTCTTCCTTACCACTATGTTCTGAGTTACTTTAACCTCAACCTGTTTGGCTTCGTTCTTATCTCTAAATATCAGGTCATATATATATAACAGTCTCTCAAAATCCAGAAATAATAATCACCATTCCAGACTTAATGTGTCTGCTCTAAAAGCTTACAATGTAGGCCCCTGTTTCTTAAAAGCATTTTCTAACGGTGACCATACCATTCTTGTTTTTTTGTTTCTGGCTTATTTTGTCTCACCAAATGCCCCACGTTTGTTCACATCATTGCGTGCCTCGTGACATTGTTCCTTTTCACAGCAGTGCAGCCTTCATTCATAAGTATACACCATCGTTCACCATCCTACTTCTCTGTCGGTGCATCCTTCAGCCACCTGCTTTCATCGGGCATCACGTAGTGGACCCAAGGTCCACAGTCCATCAACATTCTCAATTTTAGATAATTTCATTGTTCCCAAGAGACAGAGAACCAATAAACACACCCTCACCAAATAGGCTGAGTGTTTGTTCTATCTATAGAGAGAGTGGTGTATTGAAGTCTCCTACTATTATTGTTGAAACATCTATCACTCCCTTCAGTATTGCCAATGTCTGTCTCATATACTTTTGTGAAACTTATATGCTTTTAAGTGAGAAGGATAAAGGGACATAAATGGAAGTAAGTTTTCTACAGTTCTCTTAAATTGGACTATGATAAATTACATATGATAAAATAGTGATAAGTTGTATATGCATATTGTACCCCTAAAGCAACCACTAGGACAATATGAAAAATGATATACTCAAAAATAATATTAATAAGTCAAGATGAAACACTAAATGAAGTCAAAGCAAATCACAGGGGCGTAATTAAAGCTAAGCAGAAGAAGGAGAAATAGAAGAAACAAATGGAAAACAAATAAGAAAATGACAGACTTAAGCCCTAATATATTAATAATTACCTTAAATGGAAATAGTTTGAAATACACCAATTAAAAGAGATTGGCAGACACCAGAGCCACTAGAGCCCACCTGGCTGGAGACCGTTGGAGATGAAGAAAGAATATACCTCTGGGGAAGCCATCGAAGAAGCCTGGAGAGAAAACTAGCAGACCTTGCCATGTGCTTTTCCAGCTGAGAGAGAAACCCCAAACATCATCGGTCTTCTTGAACCAAAGTATCTTTCCTTTGGTGCCTTAATTTGGACATTTAAAAAATATTTTTATTGATAAATCAACATGCCAACACAAACATTCTTAACATACAAACATTCCATACATGGTGTGCAATCAATGGTTCACAATATCATCACATAGTTGTATATTCATCACTATGATCATTTTTTAGAACATTTGCATCACTCTAGAAAAAGAAATAGAAAGAAAAAGAAAAACTCATACATACCATACCCCTTACTCCTCCCTCTCATTGGCCACTAGTATTTCCAATTACCCAATATATTTTAACCCTTGTTCCCCCTATTATTTGTTTATTTTTTATCCATATCTTTTACTCACCTTTCCATACCCTAGATAAAGGGAGCATCAGGTACAAGGTTTTCACAATCACACGGTCACATTGTAAATGTTATATCATTATACAATCACCTTCAAGAAACAAAGCTACTGGAACACAGCTCTACAGTTTCAGGTACTTCCCTTTAGCCACTCCAAATACACCATAAACTAAAAAGGGATATCTATATAATGCATAAGAACAACCTCCAGGATAACCACTTGACTCTGAAATTTCTCAGTCACTGAAGTATTATTTTGTCTTATTTCTTTTCTTCTTTTGGTGAAGAAGACTTTCTCAATTCCATGATGCTGGTCCCAGCTCATCCCTGGTAGACATGTCTCACATTGCCAAGCAGTTTTAAACCCCTGGGAGTCAGGTTCCATATAGAAGGGGGCAGTGAGTTCACCTGCCAAGTTGGTTTCGAGAGAAGACAACATCTGAGCAACAAAAGAGGTTCTCTCTGGGTGAAGTTCTTAGGCATAATTATAAGTAGGCTTAGCTTCTCCTTTACAGGAGTAAGTTTCATAGGGGTGAATCCCAAGATTGAGGGCACAGCCTATTGAATAGGTTGTCCCTACTGCTTGCAAAAATATCAAGAATTTCCCAGATGGAGAAGTTTAATATTTCCTTCTTTCTCTCCAGTCCCCCAAGGGGACTTTGCACATATTTTTTTATTCTCTGCCCAAATTACGCTGGGATGTATCAGGGCACCACACCAACTCTACAAACCAACAATAACTCACACCCCATTCAAGATTACATGTAATTATGGTGTTTGAATAAACTGACCATACAAGTTAAGTTAGATAAGATGCTACCCAAAATATGAATTTTGCACCCAATAAACATCTCTTCTTTTGGTCTCACACAGAAGTTGAAATTTTAAAATATGGACCATATCATCCTTTACTTTGTAAATTCTGATTTTTCTTAGTCCTATCCTTATCAGCTTCATGCATATCTCTACTTGAAGTCTGATCACTTGTTCAACTTTTTAAACTGTTGCTGTATGGTGTAATGCTGACTTTCATAGCTTCAGAGTTCTAACTGTGAGTATGAGGTGTCACACAAATACCCGACATTTCAGGAAATGAGCAGGTAATATACAAATCGCTCAGTATCTCAGAATTTGGAAAAAGTAGTTACAACGTTGGAATAGATAGGACTGCTATAAGAGCTTACAATCTAAGAACCTTTACAATAGCCCACAATGTGATAACCCATGCTCTCGACTCCAATTCTCCAAGGTTGTATATTATAACTAGTCTATCTGAGTGAGGCATGCTCTTTTCTGGTTGTTGTTTGCATGAAATATATTTTTCCAACCTTTCACTTTCAATCTGTTTTTGTTCTTGGGTCTAAATTGGGTCTCCTGTAGACAGCATATAGATGGGTCCTGTTTTTTAATAGATTTTGCCAGTCTATGTTTTTTTATTGGGGTGCTGAATACATTAACATTTAATGTTATTACTGTGAGTGCAGTACTTTCTTCTACCATTTTGACTTTTGGATTTTATATGTCATATCTTACTTTTTTCTCTTTTTACCTTTACTGATAGTCTTAATTTCTACACTCTTCTCCAGACCCCCTCTCTCCTGTCTTTAGTGCTCCCTTCAGTATTTCTTCTAGAGCTGGCCTCTTAGTCACAACTCTCTCAGTGACTGTCTGAAAATATTTATCCCACCCCACACTTTTGAAGGACAGTTTTTCTGGGTATAGATTTCTTGTGTGGCAGTTTTTCTCTTTCAGAATCTTAATATATCATACAACTGACTTCTCACCTCCATGGATTCTGCTGAGAAATCCACATATAGTTTTCTCTAACTCCCCTTGAATGTGATAGATTGTGTTTCTCTTGCTCCTTTCAAAATTCTCTCTGTCTTTGACATTTGACAATCTGATTAGTAAGTGTCTTTTAGTAGGTCTATTTAGATCTATTCTGTTTGGAGTATCCTGCACTTCTTGGCTCTATAATTTTATATTTATCGTAAAAATATAAAATTGGAAATTTTTCAGTGATTATTTCCTCCATTAGTCTTCTGCCCCTTTTCCCTTCTCTTCTCCTTCTGGGACACCCATAACACATATATTCATATGCTCCATGTTGTCATTCAATTTCCCGAGACCCTGTTCATATTTTTCCATTCTTTTCCCTATCTTTTCTTTTGTGTGTAGTTTCTCTGATGTTCTGTCCTCTAGTTCACTAATCCTTTCTTCTGCATCTTCAAATCTGCTGTTGTAGGTCTCCATTGTTTTCTTCATCTCTTCTATTGTGCCTTCCGTTGCTATAAGTTCTGTGATTTAGTTTTTCAAACTTTCAAGCTGTCTTTTATGTTCGCCCAATGTCTTCTTTACATCCTTCATCTCTTTTGACATATCTTCCCTCAACCTATTGATTTGATTTTAATGAGATTTTGCATTTCTGTTCGATTTCCTGAATTAGTTGTTTTAACTCCTGCATCTCGTTTGAAATGTTGGTTTGTTTCTTTGACTTGACCATATCTTTGATTTTCCAAGTATGACTGATTATTTTTTGCTGATGTCTGGGCATACAATGCATACAATTTCCTTAATTAGTTTCTGCTGCTTGTTGTCTTCATTTTTTTTTTGCCTAGAATTTTCTCATTGGTTGGTTTTGGTCATCATCTGTTCTTCAGCATTCAGTTCAACTTATTCTAAACCTCTAGCATAGGTTTTGTTTTACTGATCAGAATTTTTCACCTTTTGTTTTTCTGATTCTTGCCTTGCCTATATGGAACCTTTTTTTGAGGAAGGCTCCCTCAAGATAAGGGATAAGATTTACCCCAGTCAGGTTTTCCCAGACCAGACAGATCCACTTCTCAGGAGGAGAGACTAGCTGTTATCAAGTCTCCCTGAAGGTGAGCCCCAGTAGGTTGTTAGATGTTCCTGTGATGCCTCTAGGCTCTGTGCCTTTCATATCTTACCCTGCACATGTTACTTGTCTGCTCTCAGTTTCCCAACAGCATAAATTGATTTAGTGCCATTAATTTATCATCCTCTCCCTGCCAGTGGTGTGGTTGAGAAAGAGTCTGAGGTAGTGGGTGGGCTTGGGTTGTTTCTCTTTTCCAGCCCCTGGGGCCTGATTCCCTCAAGGATAACCACCACTTGAACTGGGCCCTGCCCCCCTTTTCTTGGGGGAAAATAAACCATTTATGTATTGTCCTCATTCACTTATTTAATTTGTCTCTCAGGAATGCCTTAATTCTGCCTTTTCCTGGCCTGGGAGAGTGCTGAAGCCTGAGAGTATGTGCAGTTATGTCTAATGAGCAGTTACAAAGTAAAAGAAAAAAAAGAGAAAAAGAAAAGAAAAAAAGAGAAAAAGAAAAGAAAAAAAAAGCCTTTTCAGTGTGGGACCCCAGCAATCTGGGTTTGTCATTCAAGAGCTGGATCTGGTATATGGGTCTATGTGTCCCCAGGTGACATGTGCCTCCGTTTGTAGCAGTGCATGCTTTTTTCAGTGTTTTGTGCTGTCCAACTCAAAAAGCCTTTGTTTTTCTTTTTATCAGCCTTGCCCTCTCTCTGCCAGGGTGAATACTCCCAGTTCTCTGCAAGTAGTGCATACTCCAGGTTTATCCGTGCTGGGGCCTGTTTTCAGCAATCTGAATTTGTTAATCAGTTCTTCAATTGGAACTTTGTTAAGGTAACTTCCTTGATATTAGTTAAGTCTGTTTACTTTCTCCTGTGTGTGTGTGAGGTTATCAGTCTTATGTGCCCCTGGGGAGAGGCACTGGCTTCTGCAGTTTGGAAGACTTACAGTTCTCTGTGAGATCTCAGCCATTCCACCCATTCCAGACTTGTGCACTATGTGTGTCTGGTCACTGATGCTCCCCCAATAGTTGTTCTATAGCATTGCTAGCTATTTACTAGCTGCTCTAGAGTATGAACTAAATTCCACATCTCACTATGTCTCCATCTTGCCCCACCTCCTGATATATTTTTAAAGTATTTACTTCATGGACTATTTATTTCTTCTTCCTTTTACTGGTTAGGCATTCTGGTAGATGTTGACATTAAAAAAAATTTTAATTGCAGAATCTTCACACACATACAGGTCATCCATAGTATACAATCAGTGGCTCACTATATAATCACATAGTTGTGCATTCATCACCATGATCATTTTTAGTTTTTCTTGTTTTCTTTTTATTTCTTTTTCTAGAGTGATGCAATATTCTAAAAATGATCATGGTGATGAAATGGCATCACTCTAGAAAAAGATATAAAAAGAAAAAAGAAAAACTCATTCTTCCTATAACCCTTATCCCTCCCTGTCACTGACCACTAGTATTTCAATCCACCCATTTTCCCCTTTTATCCACCATTATTTATTTATTTTTGTTTTTACCTTTTTTTTAAACTCAATTGTCCATAAAAGAATGAATAAAAGGAGCATCAGACACAAGGTTTTCACAATCACACAGTCATATTTTAAAAGATATATAGTGTGCCAATTTGAAAGGATGTATGTACCCTTGAAAAGCCTTGTTTTAATCCTAATCAATCTTGTGGGAGCAACTGTTTCTTCTAATCTATTCAGTACTACAGGTTGAAAACTTGATTAGGTTATCTCTATGAAGATGTGACTCACCCAATTGTGGGTATAAACTTTTTAATTGTATAATATAACATATATACAAAGCAAAGAAAGAATAAAACAATAGCTTTCAAAGCACTCTTTAAGTAGTTACAATACAGATCCAAGAGTTGGTCATGGGCTACCATACCATCATTTCAGATTTGTTCTCCTAGCTGCTCCAGAATATAGGAGGCTAGAAGGAATAAATATTTTTTATCATCGCAATGGACTTTTTTGTGTGAAAAATAACATATATACAAAACAGCAATAAAATTCAAAGCACAGCACAACAATTAGTTGTAGAATAGATTTCAGAGTTGATATGGGTTACAATTCCACAATTTTAGGTTTTTTTAAAAAAATTATTTATTAATTAAAAAAATTAAGAATAAACAAAAACGTTAACATATAATTCCGTTCTACATATATATTTAGTAAGTCTGAATATCATCACATAGTTGCATATTCATCATTTCTTAGAATATTTGCATCAATTCAGAAAAAGAAATAAAAAGACAATAGAAAAAGAAATAAAACGAACACAGGAAAGAAAAAAAAAGATTATACCTACCATACCCCTTACCCCTCACTTTCGTTTATCACTAGCATTTCAAACTAAATTTATTTTAACATTTGTTCCCCCATTCCTTATTTTTTAAAAATTTATTTATTAATTAAAAAAATTAACAAACCAAATAAAGCATCAACATATATAATCAGTAATTCACAATATCATCACTTAGTTGCATATTCATCATTTCTTAGAACATTTGCATTAATTCAGAAAAAGAAATAAAAAGACAATAGAAAAAGAAATAAAACGAACACAGGAAAGAAAAAAAAAGATTATACCTACTATACCCCTTACCCGTCCCTTTCATTGATCACTAGCATTTCAAACTAAATTTGTTTTAGCATTTGTTCCCCTTATTATTTATTTTTATTCCATATGTTCTACTCCTTTGTTGACAAGGTAGATAAAAGGAGCATCAGACACAAGGTTTTTACAATCACACAGTCACATTGTGACAGCGATATCATTATTCAATGATCCTCAAGAAACGTGGCTACTGGAACACAGCTCTACATTTTCAGGCAGTTCCCTCCAGCCTCTCCATTACATCTTGAATAACAAGATGATATCTACTTAATGCATAAGAATAACCTCCAGGACAACCTCTCAACTCTGTTTGGAATCTCTCAGCCATTGACACTTTGTCTCATTTCACTCTTCCCCTTTTTGGTCGAGAAGGTTTTCTCAATCCCTTGATGCTAAGTCTCAGCTCATTCTAGGGTTTTTCTCAGTCCCTTGATGCTGAGTCTCAGCTCATTCTAGGATTTCTGTCCCACGTTGCCAGGAAGGTCCACACCTCTGGGAGTCATGTCCCACGTAGACAGGGGAAGTGTGGTGAGATTGCTTGTGTTGGCTGGAGAGAGAGGCCACATCTGAGCCACAAAGGAGGCTCTCTTGGGGGTGACTCTTAGGCCTAAATTTTAAGTAGACTTGACCTATCCTTTGTGGGGTTAAGTTTCATATGAACAGACCCCAAGACTGGGGGCTCAGCCTATAGCTTTGGTTGTCCACACTGCTTGTGAGAATATCAAGAATTCAACTTGGGGAAGTTGCATTTCTCCCCGTTCTCACCATTCCCCGAAGGGGGTTTTGCAAATACTTTTCCACTCACTGATCGAATCACTCTGGGATTCATCGGGGCATCACTCTGGACAAACCAACAAAATCTCATGTCCTACCTGAGATTCCAAGTACTTATGGTGTTCAATCAAACGGTCTACATAAGTTATATTAGGAAATGCACTAGTCAAAATATAAATTTTGTACCAAATAAACATTTTTTGCTTTAGTCTCACACATAAGGTGACATTTAAAAATATTAATTACCATCTATTTTCAGCACCCTGCAATAATGACATTCCTTTGTTCTTCCTCATGCAAAAACATTTTTAAAATTTGTACATTTACTCACTATTATTATACACTCTAGGCATTCCTAGATTATACCATCTCAATCTTTAACATCTTTCTTTCTGATTTCATTTATGTCCCCAGCCCTTCTCCCTCTATCATTCTCACATGCAGCTTCATTCAGTGTTTTAACATAATTGTATTACAGTTAGGTAGTATTGTGCTGTCCATTTCTGAGTTTTTGTATTCAGTCCTGTTGCACAGTCTGTGTCCCTTCAGCTCCAATTACCCAATATCTTACCCTATTTCTATCTCCTGATGGTCTCTGTTACCAACGAAATTCTCCAAGTTTATTCAGTAATGTCAGTTCATATCAGTGAGACCATACAGTATTTGTCCTTTTGTTTTTGGCTAGTCTCACTCAGCATAATGTTCTCAAGGTCCATCCATGTTGTTACATACTTCATAAGTTTATCCTGTCTTAAAGCTTCATACTATTCCATTGTATGTATATACCACAGTTTGTTTTGCCACTCCTCTGTTGATGGACATTTTGGTTGTTTCCATCTCTTTGCAATTGTAAGTAATGCTGCTATAAACATTGGTGTGCAAATGTCCATTTGTGTCTTTGCCCTTATGTCCTCTGAGTAGATACCTAGCAATGGTATTGCTGGGTCATATGGCAATTCTATGTTCAGCTTTTTGAGGAACCGCCAAACTGCCTTCCACAGCGGTTGCACCATTTGACATTCCCACCAACAGTGAATAAGTGTGCCTCTTTCTCCACATCCTCTCCAGCACTTGTCATTTTTTGTTTTGTTGATAATGACCATACTGGTGGGTGTGAGATGATATCTCATTGTGGTTTTGATTTGCATTTCTCTAATGGCCAGGGACGTTGAGCATCTCTTCAAGTGCCTTTTGGCCATTTGTATTTCCTCTTCTGAGAAGTGTCTGTTAAAGTCTTTTTCCCATTTTGTAATTGGATTGGTTGTCTTTTTGTTGTTGAGTTGAACAATCTCTTTACAAATTCCTGATACTAGACCTTTATCTGATATGTCAATTCCAAATATTGTCTCCCATTGTGTAGGCTGTCTTTTTACTTTCTTGATGAAGTTCTTTGATGCACAAAAGTGTTTAATTTTGAGGAGTTCCCATTTCTTTCTTTCTTCAGTGCTCTTGCTTTGGGTGTAAGGTCTGTAAAATCGCCTCCAATTATAAGATTTATAAGATATTTCCCTACATTTTCTTCTAACAATTTTATGGTCTTAGACTTAATGTTTAGATCTTTGATCCATTTTGAGTTAACTTTTGTATAGGGTGTGAGATACGGGTCCTCTTTCATTCTTTTGCATATGGATATCCAGTTCTCTAGGCACCGTTTATTGAAGAGACTGTTCTGTCCCAGGTGAGTTGGCTTGACTGCCTTATCAAAGATCAAATGTCCATAGATGAGAGGGTCTATATCTGAACACTCTATTCGATTCCATTGGTCAATATATCTATCTTTATGCCAGTACCATGCTGTTTTGACCACTGTGGCTTCATAACATGGCTTAAAGTCAGGCAGCGTGAGACCTCCAGCTTCATTATTTTTTTTCCTCAAGATACTTTTAGCAATTCGGGACACCCTGCCCTTCCAGATAAATTTGCTTATTGGTTTTTCTATTTCTGAAGAGTACGCTGTTGGGATTTTGATTGGTATTGCGTTGAATCTGTAAATCAATTTAGGTAGAATTGACATCTTATCTATATTTAGTCTTCCAATCCATGAACATGGTATGCCCTTCCATCTATTTAGGTCTTCTGTGATTTCTTTTAATAGTTACTAGTAGTTTTCTTTGTATAGGTCTTTTGTCTCTTTAGTTAAGTTTATTCCTAAGTATTTTATTTTTTTAGTTACAATTGTAAATGGAATTCATTTCGTGATTTCCCCCTCAGATTGTTCATTACTAGTGTATAGAAACACTACAGATTTTTGAATGTTAATCTTGTGACCTGCCACTTTGCTGTACTCGTTTATTAGCTGTAGTAGTTTTGCTGTGGATTTTTCAGGGTTTTCAACATATAGTATCATATCATCTGCAAACAGTGATAGTTTTACTTCTTCCTTTCCAATTTTGATGCCTGTATTTCTTTTTCTTGTCTAATTGCTCTGGCTAGAACTTCCAACACAATGTTGAATAACAGTGGTGATAGTGGGCATCCTTGTCTTGTTCCTGATCTTAGGGGGAAAGTTTTCAGTTTTTCCCCATTGAGGATGATATTAGCTGTGGGTTTTTCATATATTCCCTTTATCATTTTAAGGAAGTTCCCTTGTATTCCTATCCTTTGAAGTGTTTTCAACAGGAAAGGATGTTGAATTTTGTCAAATGCATTCTCTGCATCAATTGAGATGATCAAGTGATTTTTCTGCTTTGATTTCTTGATATGTTGTATTACATTAATTGATTTTCTTATGTTGAACCATCCTTGCATACCTGGGATGAATCTTACTTGGTCATGATGTATAATTCTTTCAATGTGTTGCTGGATTCGATTTGCTAGAATTTTATTGTGGATTTTTGCATCTACATTCATTAGAGAGATTGGTCTGTAGTTTTCTTTTTTTTGTAATATCTTTGTCTGGTTTTGGTATGAGGGTGATGTTGTCTTCATAGAATGAATTAGGTAGCTGTCATGGTTAGGGAAACATGTCAACTTGGCCAAGTTGTGGTAGCTGTTTATCTGATTGGGCAAGTACTGGCCTGTCTGTTGCAATGAGGATATTTCATAGGATTAGGTCATGATCACGTCAGCTGCATCCACAGCTGATTCCATTTGTAATCAGCCAAAGGGGAGTGTCTTCTACAATTAGTGATGCTAAATCTAATCACGGGAAGCCTTTTAAGGAGGACTCAGAGGAGACAGGTCCCATTCCTGCTTTGGCTGTTGATCCTCTCCTGCTGAGTTTATCCAGACCCTCCATTGGAGTCATCGGCTTCACAGCTTGCCCTGTGGATTTTGGACTCTGCATTCCTGCGGTCATGTGAGACACTTTTATGAATTTTCTATTTGCAAGTGTTCCCTGTTGATTCTGTTTCTCTAGAGAACCCTAACTAATACATCTTGGTACCAGGAGTGGTTCTTAAGAAACAGAATCTTAAAAATGGGTTTTTATGAATGGTTTTCTACTCTGACTGGACTCAGAGACACTAAGGGCTCTGATTCCTGTAATCAGAATGACACTCCCAATCCATGAAGTGAGTTGGCAAAGGAGATAGTCAAAATATCATTTGATTCTCCTAATGCTTCGCTTGTACAAAGCCAGACTCTGGGAGACAATGTTTTTGACACTTTTACAGAGTTTTGTAGAAATAAGAGTTATAGGGATGTTGGTTGGTTGTTATTAGATACACTGGCTACATTAAGGGGTGAAAGGGATGGGCTTAAGGCTTCAAATGAGAAGCTTAAGCGCCATGTGAAAGATGTAGAAGTTTCTATGAGTATCCTGAAGGAAAATCTTATTTCCTGTAGCCGTAGACTTGAGATCTCTGAAAATCAGACTCAGAATCTTATTGCTAGAATAGCAACTTTACAACATAAACTGAAATCTCAGTCTTGCATGGTGTCTGCCGTTAAAGTGAGGGCATTGATTGGAAAGGAGTGGGACCCTGAAAAATGGGATGGTGACATATGGATTGATAATGATGTTGGGGGCGAGGTTGAAACCCTAGGCCATGCTGAGTCTTCTCTAGATAACCCTGTAATAGTCTGCCCTGAGGATATAGCTGCCCCACCTCCAGCCTGCCTTGAGGAATTGGCCACCCAGCCTCCTCCTGAAGGGATTATCCCTAGAGTGATTAATCCTGTTTCACCAGATGAAACTGCAAATGAGGGCCCTGAAGCAAATGGCTTGGAAGATATTTCTAATTCTTTTCATGACCCACCCTCACCACCCCTTGTTTCTTCCAGACCTATAACTAGACTAAAGTCCCAACAGGCCCCTAAAGGTGAGGTACAAAGCATCACACATGAAGAGGTACGTTATACTCCAAAAGAAGTGTGTGAGCTTTCCAATTAATATAGACAGAAATCAGGGGAATATGTGTGGCAATGGATTTTAAGAGTGTGGGATAATGATGGGAGGAATATAAGGCTGGATCAGGGTGAATTTATTGATATGGGCCCACTAGGTAGAGATTTTGCATTCAATGTTATAGCTCGAGCAGTTAGAAAAGGTGTTAACAGCTTGTTTGGGTGGTTGGTTGAAACATGGATCAAAAGGTGGCCAACATTACCTGAGGTTGAAATGCCAGAACTGCCCTGGTATAATGTAGATGAGGGGATCCAGAGGCTTAGAGAGATTGGAATGTTAGAGTGGATTTATTATGCAAAGCCTGCTCTTACACCCCAGGAATGTCCAGAGGATGCACCTTTTACCAGAACAGTGAGAAATAAATTTGTGAGACTAGCACCATCATCCCTAAAGAGTTCTGTGGTTGCACTTCTCTGTAGGTCAGATATTACTGTAGGAACTGCTGTCACTGAGCTGGAATCCTTAAACACAATGGGGATGACTGGATCCCGAGTTGGCAGAAGCCAGGTGGCAGCACTTAATCACCTAAGACAGGGTAGACATGGCTATTATAATAGACAGCAAACTCAAAGGAGGCGTCAAAATTATATGACATGCAGAGATTTGTGGCATTGGCTAGTAAATCATGGGGTACCTAGAAATACAATAGAAGGGCAGTCTATTAAATTCTTGTTGGAGCTGTATAAACAAAAGAGTTCTAGGTCAAATGAACAGAAGTCTAACCTGAATTACAAAAACACAGAGTCACGGCCCCTTAATCAATTTCCAGACTTGAAACAGTTTACAGACCCAGAGCCCCTTGAATGAAGGGGAGGCCAGGTCCCTTTGGGGGAGAATGATGTTACACTGCCACAAATTTATACTGTTAATCTTCCTCCAAGTCTTCCCCAAGGAGACTGACGGCCTTTTACCAGGGTAACTGTGCATTGGGGAAAAGGAAATGATCAGATATTTCGGGGATTATTAGATACTGGTTCAGAAGTGACATTAATTCCAGGGGACCCAACACGTCACTCTGGACCACCAGTCAGAGTGGGGGCTTATGGAGGCCAGGTGATCAATGGAGTTTTAGCTCAGGTTTGTCTCACAGTGGGTCCAGTGGTACCCTGGACCCATCCTGTAGGTATTTCCCCAGTTCTGGAATGTATAATTGGCAAAGACATGCTGAGCAACTGGCAGAATCCCCACGTTGGCTCTCTAACTCATGCAGTGAGGGCTATTATGGTGGGAAAGGCCAAGTGGAAGCCACTAGAACTGCACCTACCAAGCAAAATAGTAAATCAGACACAATACCGGATTCCTGGAGGGATTGCAGAGATTACTGCCACTCTTAAGGACTTGAAGGATGCAGGGGTGGTGATTCCCACCACATCCCCATTCAACTCTCCTATTTGGCCTGTGCAGAAAACAGATGGGTCTTGGAGAATGACAGTGGATTATTGTAAGCTCAACCAGGTGGTAACTCCAATTGCAGCTGCTGTTCCAGATGTAGTATCATTGTTTGAACAAATCAGTACCTCCCCTGGTACCTGGTATGCAGCTATTGATCTGGCAAATGCTTTTTTCTCAATAGCTATTAGTAAGGACCACCAGAAACAGTTTGCTTTCAGCTGGCAAGGTCAGCAATATACTTTCACTGTCCTACCTCAGTGATATATCAACTCTCCAGCCCTATGTCATAATCTTGTTTGCAGAGACCTTGATCGTTTCTGCCTCCCACAAGACATCACACTGGTCCATTATATTGATGATATCATGTTGATTGGACCTAGTGAGCAAGAAGTAGCAACTACCCTAGATTTACTGGTAAGGCATTTGCATGTCAGAGGATGGGAGATAAATCCAACAAAAATACAGGGGCCTTCCACCTCAGTAAAATTTCTAGGTGTCCAGTGGTGTGGGGCATGTCGAGATATCCCTTCTAAGGTGAAGGATAAGTTGCTGCATCTCGCCCCTCCCACAACCAAAAAAGAGGCACAACGCCTAGTTGGTCTTTTTGGATTTTGGC
>PVIY010012962.1:0-60431 GCA_004026745.1 Myrmecophaga tridactyla
GGTGATTTACACGTATGGCTAAACATTTTGGGAGATTCCATGGATTTGTCATGTCTTGCACCTTTAGTGAGCTGCTTTAAATGTTCTACCTTTGTAGTGCATATTGATATTTTGTAAGACCAATTCCCTCCCCTCACTTTTCTTTGTCTTGGCTCTTTGCATGCATTTGTTGTTCCAGAAATTTTTAAAATAAAAATGGAATGTTATAGAATTTGCTTTTGATTTTGTTGGGATTACGTATCTAAGTTGATTAGAAAGGAACAGACGTCTTTACAACATTGCTTCTGCCTCAAGGAAATGGTATATATTTCCAAGCGTTTTTTATACTGCTCAATGTATGTTGGCATCTTTTTCTTATAGCACTTACATATTATATACATGTATTTATAGTGCATACAGGATTTTTCCCCATCATATGTTCCAATGTGATATAGATTGTATTTAGGGATGCTTGATAATTACATATTCATTTTATAACTATCCACTTTACTAAGGTTTAATGGACATTTTTTTTCCACATAGAAAATGACATTGCCTGAAAATAAGTGTAGTTTTGTCATCACTTTCTTATAATTTTGTTTCTTATTTGTTTTCTTACCTTGCTGCATTGGCTAGGTCCTCCAGTACGAGGCTTAATAACAATAAGGGTAGAGGTGATCTTGTTTAGTCCCGCCCCTGATGGAACAACTGCAGTGTTTTTTAGTAAGTATGATATTCGCTGGTGTTTTGTGATAGGTATCTTTGTTATACTGAGAAAGGATTCTTTTAATAGTTCAGAGAGTTTGTTTGTTAGTAGTAGATATCAGATTTTACCTTTTTACTCTCTTAAGATATATGCTTTTTTTCTTTTGTCCTTTTTTTTTTCCTGTTGATGTAGCAGTAATATTTTTTTCTATCGCTATATTCAATACCTGAGGAATAAAAACAAGACTCTGGGTTTGCATCTAAGATTCTTTACAGACTGAGTGCAAACTGACTTTTCCATTCTTGTGTTCCATCATGCCTCCCAGCCTCACTTCAGCCACCCCTGGGTGTTTCCCCAAACACCTCCTTCCCTCCCTCCCTCCCTCCTTCTTTCCTTCCTTTCTTTCTTCCTTCATTCCTCCCTCCCTCTCTCCCTTCCTCTTTCTTTCTAACAAGAAGAGCACTCCTTCCAGGACACCTCTCTGCTTACAGTATATGCCCCCAGCATTAGATGCTGTGGTCCAGTCAGCTATACCCTGGAAGGGGCTTCTGCAGAAAGCTTGCTGCTTCAGGGCCTTTGGGAAATGTGAACCATGGGCTTGGGGCTTCCAAAGGAAGAGCAGAGGAGAGGAGGGGATATGGAAGGTTGGAGGAAGAGATGGAGGAGAACCAAAAGGACAGAGACAGGAATTAAGGCAGGAGAGAGAGGGAGGAAAGTGGCAGATTGTGGAGGAGGTCAGGGATGGAGGAGAAATGGGTGGTGGTTGGGGGGAAGGAAGGTGACGGCTACCCCAGAACAAGGCTAAAATCACCCTCACACAGCTATTTTGGGGGGTGCTTTCATTTCTTGGCTATTTGGGGAAACTTTGCAGGCATATTCACCTACCTTGAATGTCTTGGGTCTCACCAGTCTGTGATTACAAAATGAGGTCATGTTCCTTTTAACTACTTAGATTAAAACAGCATAAAGTTCTACCGCCTTTGATGTGAGTAAGGAGTCCATGGCCCCGTTTCTGAGGGTTTCTGGGGGTGCAGCTTCATGTTTATCAAGATGGTGTCTGTCCCCCACTTCCCTCTGCTCCTTGCTGCCTCTATGCCCAGGACCCTGGGGAGGGGGGTCTCCACCCTGCAGGCTCCAGTGGCCCTGCTGCTCCCACCGCCTTGGTCCCAAGGGGAAGGAATATTCCCCTTTGCTCCTTAGGCTCATCCCTCAATTTCCCCTGACAGTAGACCCCAGGCACTGCTCTTTAACGGGGCCTTAAGGAGAGCCGAGAGAGAGAAGCACAGAATGGGTGGTGGCTTATGGTGACACCTCTCCTTAGTGTCCTATTCCCAGGAACACCCCCCCCCATCCCAGGGAGCCCCTATCTCCAACCCCACCCCTCTCCCATAGCCCTGAAGCCCCTGAGATGAGGTGATTTTATCTCCCTCCAGCCCCACTAGGGCCGTATTTCCGGTTTCAGGATGGGCACTTCCAATGGATCAAGGGCAATCAAATCGACACCTCTACAAGTGCAGTCTTGCTCTTTGATGCTCAGAGATGGCGAAATGACATTGAAAGTAGCAGTCCGCTATTTGTCCTTCTTATGTCCATTCTTTTGAAGGGCAACTCAGAGCTACTTCCAGAAGATACTGCATGGCCAGTGGGGCTCTGTCCACCAGGAGCATGGGGCATGTCTCCGACTGAAAAGCCCGAGCGACTGAGTGCTCACAAAAGAGACACAGCAGCAGCAAGAGGCCCCTCACCCTGACGGGTTTCGCGCAGCTGAGCTGGAGCTAGAAGAGAGAGGCTAGGATGTCTTGAGGCAGTCTGTAGGGAGAGGCTAGAAAGTCTCCTCCAACCAGGTCCACAGAGGTCCTGGGACCTCTGCTCTTCTTTTCGCTTCATGATCCGTGGAGTTAGAACAAGCTGCTGCAATCTCACGGTCCAGCTTTTACTAAATTGTGGCTCCTAGGGACAATAATATTGAAATATGTTAATAGGCATTGAACAGAAATAGTAAGAAGAATTTTGTGCTCAGATCCGTAGAGGACATGCTGGTGAAGCAGAGTTAAATGCTGAGTGTACCCTGCAAGGACTTCTTGGTATCTTAAGCCAATGGTTGCAAACTCAAATGTCTGCACAGGTCATGCCAGCCACAGAGATGAGTGTGCAATGAGACAGATGGGGAGTGTGGGAAACTGGAGAGTGTAAGCCCTGTCTGTAGAGATGTCACTGTAGTATAGGCATTTCTGTTCTGAGGTAAGGAAGATTGAGGTTGCTGAGCCTAGGAGACAAGGGTGAGATATGCAAGTTCAGAGGAGAACTGAGCCATCAGCATTTACAAAGAGCATGTAGCAAACTGAGCCAAAAGGAAAAGAGGCAGGTAGGCATGAACTTGAGCCATCAGCATTTACAAAGAGCACGTGTAGCAAACTGAGCCAAAAGGAAAAGAGGCAGGTAGGCATGAACTTCTTGCTTTCACTGTTCATTGCTGTCCTTTGCATTCAGTTGCTGTTACTTGGTTGCACAAAATATTAATATGCTGGGGGAAATTACTCTGAGTTCTGCAATAAATTGACACGTTTCTTCTGTTTGCCAGTTAGTGTGAGCTGCTTTGTGTTGTAGCAGCTCCAGCTGCTTGAGGCTGTATGGGAAGCTGGGCCCAATGTTAGATTTCCTGACCGCCCCCGCAAAAAAAAGTTGGAAATCTGTATTTTTAAATTTGAAATCTGTTGATTTTTAAAAGTCAGCAACTTAAGATGTTAAATAATGTGCATGTGAGTAAAAAGCAGCTCATTGGGCCAGTTTTCGCCCTCTGTTAAACCATAATAACGCATTGTGCATTATTTCTCATTGGTGTGACAGCATCCAGCATTTCTCAGATTTCTGGAACACTTTTCCTTCGAGTGCGTCACAGGACAGGTTTCCGTGGAGCATGTATTAGATTGCTCCTGTCCTTTTAAGTGTTTGCACCAAATGATGCAGTCAGTGGTAGAACTGGGACTAGATTCAGGTTCTCCTGTCTTCAAACTCAGGGTTCTCTAGTAAAATGAACTTAGTAAACATGCTGGTACTGAGATAACTAGGCACTAACTAGGTACCAGTGATACTTGGTGGAAGGTCCTTGGTGCTTCAGAAGAAGAAACCTCCCAGGCATCCAAGTGATGTGATTAGCCATCCATCCCAGGACCCTTGGCCCAATTGTGTTTTTTCTCTCCTGAGCTTACACCCACAGAGAGCCATCTAAGTGCCGGGTTCCAATCTAAGTACTCCATAGTTATCACCATATTTAATCCTCACAACCACCCTACAAGTAGGTATGTTCATTTCACTAATTTTCCAGCTAAACGAAAGGAAGACAAAGCTTAAGTAACGTTCTCATATTTTTATTGTTTCTTTCTTTTCTTTTTACGAAGTCTGGATCCAATTTTATATCCTTTACAAATGGCTATTCAGTTGTCCAGACACAAGACCATTTTTGCCCGGTGATTTGAAATATGATTTTACCATGCACAAAATTCCCCGTGTTCTTGGCTCTGGATCAGAACCTGGTGGTATTTGCAGATAACAGAACAATGTTTCCTATTTCTTTTATGGAAATAGGTCTATTTCAGCATTCTATATCTACTGAGGTCAATTTTAGTAAATTGCTTTGCTCTTTTTTCTAGTTTCTTTTTGAGTTAGTAATTTATTTTATTCTTATTGCTGCAAGTATTTTAAGCTATGAATTTTCCTCTGATCTTTTCTTTAATTGTATTCTATCATAATTAAACTTCTGATGTGTGGTTTCAATATCATTTTTTTCCTGAAATTCTGGGATTTTGCTTTGTACTTTCTTTTTTACCCAACGGTTGCTAAATATAGAATTTTTAAAACTTCCTAGTGGAAAGGTCAGCTTGTTATTTGATTTTGTTATTAATTCTGGTTTTTTTTTTGTGTTGCCATCAGAAAATGTTGTTTTCATTTCTACTTTATAGAATTTAATGAGTTTTCTTCATGAGATAATATTTGGTCAGTTTTTGTAAATTCTCATATGTTCTTGGGAAAGAGGTATGTTTTCCTGTTATAGGGGTGTAAAGTTTTGTATGAATCAATAAGATCTATCTCATTGATTATGATGTGTAAATGTTCAACATCCTTACTTGTTTTTATTTACTCTGTCTTCATTGGACTGATAGTGATGTGTTCTATTAATAGTGTGCTTTTATATTTTTCCTTGAACCTCATATAGCTTCTGATTTATGAAGATATTTTCTGTGTTATTTGGTATATAGACTAATTCTGCTATATATTCATGGTGATTGTAGCCTCAAGTGTTATAAAGTGCTTTTCTTTGTCTTGTCTATTACTTTCATTTCTGCATTCCACCCTGTCTGATATTGGAATTGTATCCTTGTTTTCTTTGCATTTTCATTGTATATATTTGTTCATCCTTTTATTTCAACTTTTCAGAATCACTGTTTTTAGGTATCTCTTCTTCCAGCTTAAAGTTGCTGAAAAAGTTAGCCTGAAAAACTCTTTATAAAGATAAATGTAAGTTAAATGCATTCATATTTATTGATATGACTGATCTGTCATATTTACTGTGTCTATTATATTAATTTTTTTCCCTCTACATGCTTTTCTTTTTTTAAAATACTGCTTTTGGTTCATTTTTCTTCCCTAGTAATAACTTTCATACTTCACATTTTATAATGCTTTTAGTCCCCTTTCCTTAAGTCCATTCTACTACTTGATGTGTTAGCTTTAAATAATACCCTATGGCACCCATCTATTACCTATGCAGCACTTTTTTTAGTTGTGCTATCTCTAAGTTGTCAAAATACGTAACATATACACATCTTTTAACCTTTCATCTAAGACCTACAAACAAATATACTCAATGCTACCCATGAGTCCTTTGCTTCATGTTTTCCCCAATTATTTCTTGGCTGGATGAAGCTAATCCTCTAACAGATTCCTCAGACTTGCTTAAGATTCAGTATTCCTCAAGTTCTTCATATTTAAGCCTGTTTTTCTCCTTTCTTGGTACTTCAAGGACAGTGTGGATGGATATCAAATCCTTGATTTCCAACTTTCTTTCCCTGAGTATTTAAAAAAATGTCCTTCCATTGTGGTCTTGCTTTTAATGTTACAGTTGGCAAGTTGGACACTAACCATTGGGAGTAAGATGGTGTACTGGAGGCCCAGAGAATTTTTCCACTTTTCTCTTAAAGCTTAAGTCATTTTAGTAGAGTATGTCTTGGAATTAATCATTTTAGGTAAAATTTCTCAGATACATAATGGGCCCTTTCAACATGTAGATTTGTGTGGTCGTCCCTAAAGAAATTTTTCTGTACAGATGATAGTTTTAAATATTAATTCTGTCCCCATTGTTTTGTGCTTTTTTCCCTTCAAGAGCTCCAATTATATATGTGTTGGGTTGTCTTCACATATCTTTTGCCTATCACTTTCTCTATGATTTTCTTTTCTTATTCCTTTATTTCATTTTTGTTTTCATTTGGAATTCCTCTCCAAGCCCTTTATTATATTTTCAGTTGAATTTATTTCTTCTTAGAAAGCGATTTTTTTGTTACCTTCATCAATTTTGTTCCTGAGCTTGGACATTTCCCTTTCCACATCTTCTTGTCACTTTATTCATTTATTTTCCATGCTTTTGAATTTCTGATTTGAGGTATTCATTTATATTTGCAAATGCTTGTTTAGGGATATTTAATTCATATTTGGGTGTTTACGGTTTTCCTCTCCTTCACAATTCATTGGGAGGGCTATTTTCATCAGCTGGAATATTTTAATTCTCATGTTCTGTTTCATTCTAAGCTTTATATGGATGTTACCTATTGTTTTTCTGTTCACTCTGAAAGATTTTATATTTTCCTGGACCAGCAGTAAAAGCTTTTTCTTTTTAGACAGAGGTGAAGGGTTGATGGCTCACCAGGTTACTTAGCACGTGTTCCCTTTTCGGCTAGCACAGAAAATGCAGTTTTCTTAAAAGATGGTACTATTTTTGGGGTGTGGGGTGGGTTTAGGTATTTCCTTTCTGAGTGGTCCTCTGTTTCTAAAGACCTTCACTTCATATAGCTTGCTTCCTTCTTTACCATCACCAAGCACACAGGATCAAAAGGGTCGGAATATTTAACCTCACTTTTTAGTTCTCATTTCTTGTTTTTTAAGTATATTTTAAAATAAGCTGAGAAGACTGCCTGGCTGAGTCATGCTCTCCACACCTTGGCTGCGTGTGTGCACGGGCTGGGTGGGTATTTTGGGTCCAGATGAATGCTATTTTTGCTTGCTTGCATTTCACCTTCACAATGCATCGTTAAAATGCTTTTGCTTAAAGGCAGACAGGTTCACAGTTCTAAAAACAGCTCCTGGGCTCTGTCAGAGAAGATTGCCCTTTTGTGTACTTATGCTGTGTCTTCACCACTTGGGGATGGGGTGCAGCTGAGAGGACAGGAAGGGATCTGGCTTTGCAGGGAGCTGCTGGAGTTACAGGCCCACACTCACTCTGAGCAGCGTTTCTCAGACTTAGAAAGAAGCCCTTGTCCCTTCCTAGGCATTCTTATCTGATCCTCTGTTGTAGTATGTTATAGAATATATATGTAATATGTGTATACATTTTTCAATACGATTTTTTTTTTGAACTACCATTTCCCCTTCCTGAGAACTGGGGAAGCTGGTCTCCAGATGAGAATTTCTGCTCTCTGCTCTTTAAGCCCTGGGTCTCCCGGACCAAGCCTAAGAGGAATTCTGGAGATGAGACTATTATATGGATGGTTATCATTGAAGCAAACCTCCCCTGGGCCTAAATTGTCTAGATAAAACCTTGTCGTAAAATACAGTCCTATATGGTCAGGCCTGCCTGATCCCACATCAAACAGAGAATCATCTCTCTCTTTGCTTTGCTGAGAAGGTGAGTTTATTGAAGATGCATCCCCAAGGAACTGGAGGAAAGAAAAAAGTCTTTCCAAGTCTGGTTCAAAGTGAGAAAGGTGACTTGAGCTAGTCCAAACAGATAAAGCCATGGCCAGGGGCCAGAAGAAAGCAGGAAAAAAAGAAAAAGAAAAAACTAAGTAAAAGTCACAGAATTCATTAAAATTGAATCTTCATTTTGTTGGTCAGCGTAGCCCATTATTTTATAATTCCTCTTCTCTTGTTGACCATTAGGCTCTGTACTTGTCCTTAGAGGAGAGGAAGGTGTTAATTTATTAGCCCATATAGTGTTCCTGGCATTGTTCCATCCTGCCTTGGGAAGTTATTTATCCCTGCAAAGAGAGCTCCTAATCTAACTAGGAATAGAAAGTATTTGATCAACAGCAAGCTATTCTAACAAGGTTGTTTTTTTGCAGTTGAACTTTTTATTTTAATAAAATCAGAGTATGCGCAGCACAGGCAGTGTTAGCCTCTAACTAATACAATACGCAATCACTAAAGCTACAGTGACTTGAGGTGCAATCTTTACATTCAGCAAGTTTAAATCCATTCTTACATGATTTTTAAACCGTATTTATTATCCGAAATATTGCTTGCTTATAAAACCTGCTCACATGCTGTTGCTGAAGGTACAAGCCACTGATTTTGCCAAAGATACCCATATGTTTGAGAGCAGCAATGTGCCAGGTATTCACCAAAAAAAAAAAAAAAAATACACACAGCTAAACAAAACTCACGCAACAGACAGCTGAGAATCTGGATACTTTCTAGAAGTGTTTCATTAATATCTTAAGACAAGTCTATCAAAACCTTGGCATGTTTTAATTTCAAGTCGATATCTCTGTTTTTACCAATATCAGAAAGCTATGGCTACACTGCCAATGCCAGGTCTGCTGAATTTGACTTAAGAGTTTAAGATGACAACATTAAAAGTTCATACTACCCCGAAATATATAATTTCATGCATACAGTGACATTCAACATTCAAGTGCCAGCATTTCTGTACTGTCTTTTGGTCAAGTGTCTTTAAACTTCCAAAGAATCACTTCTAGGCTTACAAAAATAAATACTTGTCAACACGTTCAATAAATATTATGTAAAACTAGCAGCAAAAAGTATCTAGAAATCTATTGTGTGCAAATAGTTTTCTTCTCAACATCGTTCCCATGGTCCCAAATAAATTTTAGAATCTGGTCCTATCCCCTTCCTGGACAAGCTGTGTTCAACAATCTCCAAGAGACAAAATAAGATTAACAAGGGTTGTTTTAAGGCTCAAAATTAAATCAAGACTGCTTGAGTGAAATATGAAACATCTTCTAATTACTTAAGACTATACTAATCATTTTCCAGCTAAAGGATTATATTAAGCATTTCCTCAACTATTCGGCTATTAATAATTGCTTCTAGAATTGGCTTCTCTTTGCCATATAGACTCATGGACTTCGAAAGGGCTGGGTACTTTCTCTTTTATTTTTTTTACAGGGTTCATGGGAGAGAGTTGGAATGCTCAAACTTGTTTTTCTTTGGCTGTGAAGTTAGCCAGTGACCTTAAGAGGGACTTGCCACTTGGTTAAACCCTTTCACAGCAATACACAGAGAGGATCCAGCCCTCAACTTGAGAGTCAAGAGACTAGAATTTTAGTTCCAGCTCTGTCATTAACCTGGTGGGTAACCTTGAGTAACCTTCTCCTTTAATGTCTTTGGATAACCCATTAAAGAAGTATGGGGCTGACCTACAACCTCCAGATGGGTCCCTGGACCAGAGAAGTCCTGAAACCTAGAGGGCCCAGCCTCTCCAGAACATCAGCTAGACCCATCTCCCTACCCATATTAGTGACAGACCCTTCCAACATGAAAAAGTTAGAATGGCCATAGCCTAAACACCCCAAAAAGAGGGATGGAAAGATCAAAGGTGATGGTGGAGTTATACATAGAAGATAAGATTTAACAAATGAATATGAATGCTGAATCATTAAACTGATATCTCTTTCAGTCTCCAGTATCTTAGAGCACCTAGAAGTAAAAAACTAAAATTGTGGCGCCATAACCCATGCCAAACTCTGAAATCTGTTCTACAACTAATTGTGGTGCTGTGTTATTTTTCACAGAAAAAGGAAGGAAAAAAAGTTGATTGTGGTGATAAAAAAGTATTTGAGCCATCTAGCCTCCTATATTCTGGAGCAGCTAGAAGGAAAAATCTGAGATGAAGATACAGAAGTCCATGACAAACTTTGGGATCTGTCCTGTAACTACTTGGTGAAGAGTGCTTTGAAAACTATTGCTTTTTTCTGTCTTTGTTTTATATATATGTTATACTAAACAATAAAAAAGTTAAAAAAAAAAACAAAACAGCATGGGCTGAACTTGGCAACCTTACAGACATCCGAGCTTGAAAATTCGATGCTGTGTGACAGCAATCCCTGAGGGTCTTTACTCCAGGGTTCCTTTGTCTTCCTGCTGGTTCCAGATAGAATGAGGGTTGGGCAGAGCAGGGAAGCATGATAAAAGGGGTTTAAAATGGCCACGGGAGTGTGAAGATGGAGAATCTGGAGCCAGCATGTTCCACAGCCGATTTGTGTTTATTTTCAAACATGCTGTAATGTTCATGTTTTGAAGCCAAAATTTGTGTGTCTCTTCAGCCATCCTTCATTCACGTAGGGTCATCCACATCAATTCCTGAAAACAACTGCTGTTCTACATGGATAGATCGGCCAATTCAATCTCTCGGACACTGGAGAAGGGATTAGAGGAGTAAATGTCAGAGAACGATGTGTAAAAGAGGAGACACGGTGTCTTAATTTGATAGCATTTGTGAAGTTCAAAGTGGTAAAGCTTCTGTTACCATGACTAGTTGTCTTGATGGAGTTGTTAAAAAACTCTATTATAATCTAGAGGAGACTCCTACGTGGGGGAGCCATAAGTAGACATAGAAACGAAAGTTTTAAAAGATTACAAGGAAGGAGCTGTTGAAACATCTGAGCCCCATGAGAAACGCACACACCAAGGGATAAAGGGCCGAAATACACTGGCAACTCCGGCAGTTCGCCGACTTGCAACGGAAAACAAAATTAAGCTGAGTGAAGCTGTTGACTCAGGAAAAGGTGGCAGAATACTTAAGGAAGCTATTCTCAACTATTTGGCAAAGCAGACAGGAGCTATATTACCTCCTTCACCTAAAGCCAAAAGCATGCCTCCCCCCGCCGGCCCCAGCAGCACCAAAAGACAGGGCTGTTCCTGGAGCAATAGCAAAACCTCCATTCCTCACAGGGAGAGACAGAACAGGACCTGTTAAAGGCTTTCACAAAGTGAAGGTCAAGATGGTGACTGCAGGCCTGAACATTTGGGTATGGTGATGAGGTCAACCTTTCTGGACCGGTTAGGCTACGAGAAGCATTAACGCCCATTGCTTCTGATTATGGATTTAGACTCTCCTTTATGCCCCAATTCTTAAAGCCTACTTCCTTGGGGTCACCACAGTTCCCCATTCTTAATGCTTCTGTGGGTGAAAACTGCCAGAACATGACATGTAAGGCTTCTCCCAATATTGGAGTAGTGAGCAAGAGTAGATTGTTCCTAATGTAAAAAAGAAGGGCAGATCGGCTCTGATTTTTGTTTTGGGCGGGGTGGACATGTATGGTCCGGGAATCGAACCCGGGTCTCCGGCATGAAAGGCGAGCATTCTACCATGGAAACCCACGCACGCAGATCTGCCCTGATTGCTGGTGAATTGAACTGTCTTCAGAAATTGGGCTTTGCAGGTCTGATAGGAATCACTGATAGTACAGGAGGAACATCTACTCTTCCCAATCCTGAACCAAATGGGCGCTACCTATTGGGCTTTTGAATCAACTAAAGCCTTCTCTGATTTAACCGGAAGTGAGAAGTATGTAAGGCACAGATAGTGAATATGAGCTGGTCAGCTGATCACAGATTTACTGATGTACAGATGTACGGTTCTCTAATTTATGGAAATCCTACTTAGAAAACCCAGCTTTTTTCTGCTAGTTCTGAAATGGTGATTGATAAGACATCCTTACCTTTTGGGCTTCCAGAAGAATACAGAAAGCCCATCTGTGCCAGCCCATGTTCTCTGTTACAGTTTGTATGACAAACGATCTGTATTGTCTGATTAAGGTTTAAGGCAAATGTGTACCCCTATTCCCTTAGATTTCTTCCTGAAAATGAGTAATGATGCAACAGTTTCCTGGGGCTGTTCCGTTTAGTATGCCGTAGTTTGACTTTTTAATACAGTGCTGAGGTCTTTGAGTCAGTGGACTGAAATCGACAAGAACAACAAGGTGAATTTTACAAAAACAGTGGAGGCTGGCGCAAGGATGGCTCAGCGGTAGAATGCTCGCCCGCCATGCAGGAGACCCTGTCTGATTCCCCGCCCATGCCTCCCAAAACAAACAAAAACAAACAAAAATTCAACAAATGGTGCTGCAATAAGGGGGTAGCCACATGGAAAAGAATGAAATGTGACCCCTGACATACAGCATACAAAAACAAAACAAGACAAAAAAAACAACAGAGAAAAAAGAACAGCTGGTAACCATATATGGTGTTTGCCATTTCTTTCTTTTTTTAAACGGGCCCTTAACGAAACTTTTCTTTTAACCTCTCTTAGTTGGGAAAAGGAATTTATCTGCAAAAATATTTTCTCTTTCCTCACAGTAATGCAAATTGTCATATAAAATATGTACAATTATACTATCAAGATATCCAGAAGTATATTCTTGCTCTGTAGAGATTATTATCTGTGAATGTCTTATTTATACAAACCAGTATCTTTTAATAGGAAAAGTATAAGGTGATCTTAAAAATGGCCCATTATAGTTTTATAACCTGTAAGACAATTAAAGATGTTTAAAATGGCTAAATTTTAATTTTGGTAAAATATGTTGGTATTTTTTGGGGGGAATAAACCTCATGTTCGCAAATTTGCTTTATGTAAGCAAGTATGAAATGTAGTAGCCTTTGGCATTTTCTTATATTCAGAAGTCCACTGCCTTTTAACTGTCTCAGCCTTCAGCTAAAAAACAGGATGGGATAAGAAATCAAGGTTAATTCCATTCTTCATACACTGAGTAGGAAAATGAGTAAGAGGAGAGAGAAGAGTTTAATGGGTATTTATGGGCAGAAAAAAATAAAATAATAAATGCGATGCAGAAATGAAGGTGGAAGGTATCACAATGATCATTTTATTAGAGGCTCACTTTAATCAGGAACAGAATCAAAATGATTATCCAGCACTTTGATTTGCATTTAGAAATCTCTTCTACTTGTTAATGGAATATTGTAGGCCAAATTTAGTTGTTCAAGTGCAGTTTTGTGACAGAAGAAAGGTAGTCTTACTGCCTATTTGATTTGTTTCAAAATGGAAATAATTTTATTCTTTTTTCAAAATGGAAATAATTTTTAAATCAGGAAATAATAAATCAAATAAATGCTAGCGTTTTTTTAAAAATCAGATAACGCAAGGAGTTATAAAAAAATAAAATGCCATCTATAATTTCAATGCTATGAACATTTTGATCCATTTATCTGTATACATAGCTATGTTTTTTATAAAAATGGGATCCTACTATATCTACTATTTTAGGATTTGATTTTTTAAATTTAACATTATATTATGGGTAACTGTTTATGTCAGTAAGTAATTCCACACTCTCATAATTTAAAAAAAATGGCAATGGAATTATCATATTTTGCGATTTTCCAGAATCAGACCCTTATAAAAGTACAAGTGGTTTATTTGGGAGGTTGAAAATAAGAGAGGAAAGGAGCAGGGAAGAGAGGGGGGCAGGTGCAGGATGTGCTGGTGAGCAGGTTACTGCTGTGGGCAGTGGGGCTCAGTCCTGCCGGGCACCTCTGGGAGATGATGTGGAATGTATCTTGGAGCCATACCACCTGTGGATGTGATAGCTGGGGTATTTTTTGGTGGTGACGATTATCCCCAGGGTGTTACCTCTCCAGCACATCCAGCTTGCCTGCTGTACAAGCCAAGACAAAGCCCTCAGGTGGAGGGAGGTGGACGTTTGCAGTGGGCACACATGGCCTGACCACTGCCGCAGGACATGCGAAGGTCATCCCACAGGACATCAACAGCGTCTGCTATAGAGAGTGGTCATGGAGGGTTTTTCTGCATTTTTTGGTTGTCTACTGTATTAAAGTGCATAAGAAATGTATCTGGTAAGTGAGGCTATGTGTGATTATGCATGGGAATATTTTTTGATGTTCCATTTTGTCCAGTAGGCAGTGACTGTATTGAATTAGAAGGAAGGGAATTCTTCAGCAAGTGCCGGAGATGTGGAAATGATGTAGAGGGGGAGATAGGCGTTTATGAAAACATTGAAATCGTGTGACAGTGGATGAACTGAAGGAGTTTGGGAGGAGTTTTGGAAAGCATGTTGAGTGATATGCTGAGTTGGGATTCAGGGGTGGACATAGAGGTATGTATGGAACTTAGATGCCCCAGAGCTTCATGTGAACAAGCATGGCCAGATGGTTTTCCAACTGACGTGGTCCAAGCCAGTGTAAATTCGCCCAGGATTCATAAATTCTCTTGTCCTCTCCCATTCCACCCATACCATTGCTGGGGACGGGACATCTTCCAGGGTAAGCAGGGAAGAGGAGCTGACATGCACACTTGTCCTCTTTGAAAAGTACTGAGGACACCCATTATGGCAGACAGAACACTCAGCACGGTCAGGGTTCTGCCCCAGCTCTCCAGAGGAAGGAGGACTGAAAAATAGCGACACGGGGAGGCCAGGGAAGTAAGGAAGGAGGTGCAGTGCTCTGCGGGGCAGAACAGAGCATTGGTCTCCCTTCCCGCTGTGAAGATCCAGTGGGCATCTGAGGACCTGGCAACAGAGCTTGTCTTTGAATTTGCGTAGACTGAGGCTGGCATCCCAAATCACAAGAACCACTGTGGACAAAGGTATGGAGAAGGGAAGGTTGGGGGTGCGTTTGCGCTGTGCTGGCTAGCCTTCTTCATGTAAGAATGTCCCGGGTGACATGATGGGGGAGGTGGGAGGAAGCCAGGGTGCCCTGTAGAGGAGAGAGGCATGAGTTCTGGGGAAAGTGGGAGCCACCGAGGCTGCCAGAACAAGTCAGACAAGACCACAAGTGTTGCCTACGTATGACTCAGAAGCACCCAGCTTGGAAGCAGAAGCTTGTGCTGGAAGCTTGGAAAGGGAAGCTGTGTGGTGGCAGGGAGTTTCTGAAAAGCAGCCACTGCCTTTGGGTTTTTGCTTTTGTCTGGATAGCCAAGCACCAGTCTGGGATTTGAACTTCGGTCCTCTGAGCCTAGAAACTGCTTTTCTCCAGGCTGCTGGGGCTATTGTCCTTGGTAGGAGAAACTACCTTTTGGAAATTGTTCTACTTAGATTGCATTAAAGACCTTGCAAGGGATCTGGGATCTGCAGAGTGGGCTGGGCCAGTGTTAATCCAAGCAGCAGGGGGCAGAATCAGTCTTCGTCAGGAAGACTGGGCCATGTGGGGAAACTGAGGTGCTGGCATGCCAAGAAAGAAAATGATGTGAAACATGATTCTGAGTCTTTTAAAAGGGTATTTACAACAGAATCGATATTAAAGATTTAAATTCCCTATTAAGAAAGAAAGTCGTTGCCCTATTTACTCATTCATTTTCCAAATGGTCTCTGTGGCAGGCAGTTTAGAAGCAGCGATGAAGAAAACAGACAAGTTTCACAAACAGGTGTGTGAGATGCTGTTTCACCTCCTTCCACGGTTCCACAGGGTTTCCAGGAGCGCCACCTCTCTCCCCTGCTCGGCGTTTGAGGCCCGCTGCCACCTGGCTGCCCCTTCTCCAACCTCTTCCCAATCAAATCACCCACACCAGGCATAGTTAGCTTCCCTGGTTTTTGTTTCACTTTGTGCTTATGGCCCAGATTTCTGTCCTTAAGAAATTAAACAGTTTTACTCACACATCATACAGGCCAGCCTAAGTGTACAGACATGCCTTCGCCACCATACTCTATCTGCAGACATTTCCTTTTCTTCCACACAGAATCCATATCCCTTTCCCAATCCCCCAGACTGTTGACATTTAGTTTTGGCATCATGCCTTTGTTATATTCAGTGGAAGCACATTTCAGTGTTACTGTTGACTATAGACCCTAGCTTTCATTGATTGTGCTTTTCCCCATATATCTATTTTCAACACCCTGCAATACTGACATTCCTTTGTTCTTTTTCCTGCAAAAACATACGGCCTCATTTCTACCCCTCTGTGATCTCTCCCGTCACATTTGGGGGTGACTTTCTGGTTAATGAACGCCTGTGCCCCTCCAGCCAGGGACCCTGGCTCAGAGCGGCTCACAGCTGGTGCTCAGCAGTCGCTTTCTGGATAAGCCATCAGACTGGCACGTCGACTTCTGAGAGAGGCGGATGCTGCCATGATCCTCAGAACCAACAATATCCAGGGGGGCAAGTAGCTGTTTCTTGGCCCGTCCCTGCAGATCTGAGGCAGGCCGACAGCTCCGACTTCAAAGCAATGTGCGCTCCCCAGCTCCCGAGCCAGGGTCGGCAGCATCTCTGCAGGCCAGGCCTGGCGGATGTTTATTCTATTCAATCACATATTAAATGCAGGCTTGGAGCTCCTTCCTGCGCGTAACTTGGGTCTAGCTGTGGGTTGCTGTGCTGCCCTGCGGTGGATGAGCAGGGCCTGGGGCATGCTTGGGCTCAAAGAGGCCAAACGAAACATTGGTTGTCTCAACCCAGGAGCACATTTCTGAGCTCATTAAACTGGGTGAAGCGAGTGGGGCCGGATGGAGGCTGGGCGGGGACAGATGTCCCCGGCCCTGCAGCGGGAAGGGGCCTGGCATTCCCGTCACTGTCCTCCCCTCCCGCCAGAGCCCGTTGTCCTCCCCAGCCATGGGGGCCAGGAGCCCGGGGAACCTGCTGACCAGCGGCGCACAGGCCGCGAGGGACCCAGCGAGTCGGCAGGAGAGGATTAACGGGAGATGCAGAGCGGATGTGACAGGCCGCCCGGCTGGAACAGGAGGGTTGGGGATGCCACAACCCCCAGAGTCACCCCGGGCCATGGGAGGTAGCCAGAGGGCGGGGCGGGGTCCTTACAGATGCTCCTTGGATGCAGTGGCCGGGACAGGTGGTGAGGGAGTGGCTCAGCAGCACCGCGATGATCTGGCTTCCCCTGCAGGTTAGCCTCCTTGACCATCACCACCGTGGGCTTCTAAAAGGCATGCACGGCCCGGGATGCTTGTGAGGGACGGTGATGGTCAGGCTCATTCCCTCGTCTGTGCATTTAGAGGAGGGCCCTGGTATGCGATGCAGCCGGAATCGGAGAGAGAGACAGAAACAACCGCCTTCTAATTCTGACTTGCTGTGCAGCCCCGGACAAGTTACTTTACCTCTCTGAGTCTGTTTTCTATTCTGTAAACGCAGAGGGTAATACTTTCAGTGACACTGATCCCTAAGAAAACTTATTATAATGGAAATGGGAAAACTCAAGTAATACTTTTCTAAGATTCAACAATATGCACCTGAGTGGTTTCAGAACATGTTTTGGTAAAAAGCCCTGAAGATACAGATATAAGCAACAATGGGGGTGGGGGTGCTGGAGAGTGTTTACATTGGGGGGCCGCAGAGTGGTTGGGCCCAGGGGGTGCTCGGTATATCTCACGGGGCGAGAGGATGCCGCTGTGGGGAAACTGTGCAGGCAACGTCTGCATTCCACCTCGTGATGAAAACATTTTGATGATAAAGGCCATGTGTTAGTTCCCCATCGGCTAAAGCAAACACCCTGTGGTGCATTGGCTTAAACAACGGGGATTTGTTGGGTCAGAGTTTTGAGGCTAAGGGAAGTCCCAAATCAAGGCGTTAGCAGGCGACGCTTTCACCCAGGAAACTATGGTGTCTGGGGGGGCTGTTGGAGATCCTTGTTCCTTGGCTTTTCTGTCATGGGAGGATGCATGTGGCAGCCGCCCCCCGCTTCTCTCCCCATCTGACTTTCACTCTTCCTGTGAAGGAATCGAGATTAGAGCCCTACTTGACTCGGCGGGGCCACACCTTGACTGAAGCCACATGTTGAAGAGGTCTTATTCACAACGGGACTCTCACCACCCCCAGAATGAGCCCAAGTCCAAGAACATGTCCAGCCTGGGTCCACAATTCAACCCCTCACACCGCACACCAATGAAGTAAGCTGCACTCAGGGGCTGAGCAGCACCTTGTCCTCTGACTTAGCCGCGGGAGGCGGATTGGAGGGACACAGGGGCAAGTGCAGGGAGCAAGACCAGTGGGAAAAGGCTTGGGTAGAAAGTCACAGGGTTGTACTGAGTTTGCAGCCTGTTCATTTCCTGAGCATGGCCCATGCCTGGTGCTTCTCCCATTGCCGCAGCCATGACCGGTGTACATAAACCAGGGTTTGCCGTGTGCTCCTCTCCCTCCAGCTGCTGGGTGACCTTCCTGCCTGGAAGGGAGCTGGAAGGGGGACTGATGGAGCTCGCTCCTCTGCAGGTGTTTGTGAACAATCTCTTCTTGTCATGATTGCTTTCCAGGACCCTTGCAGCTCTCCAAGAGGGGTTGAGCCTACCCCAGCTACCCACTGCTTGGGCATTCAGAGGATTAAATGAAGTAACATAGAGAGATGAACTGGGCCTGGCATCCAGCATGTAGATATTACCTAAATATAAATATTATTACATGCATTATTTAGTCTTTTAGAGATGTGTGAAAAGAACACCTCCCCATTACCCTGTATCCATTCAAGCCCTCCGCATTGCTCACCTGGATTGGGCAGTAGCTCTCCAACTGCTTCTTCTATCTTCCATCTCTTTTGAAAATTTCTCCCCCTTTGCACATCATATGAGATGGTGCTTTTTTTTTTTTAGAACTTCCCAGCTTGCTCTTGCCTTCCAGGAAGGACTCGAACTAATTAACCGGATGTCCAGGGCCTCATATCTGCACCCCCAACCTCATTTCACACCATCACCTCACACGGGGCTGTTTACTACACCCCAGGCAGCCCCCTCGCACCTTGACACCTTGCCATAAGCTGTTCCCTCTGCCTTTTGATTCCTCCCCTTTTCTCTGTCTCCACAGCAGAAGTCAAATGCCACCTTCTCTCAGTCTCTTTGGGTGGTGGAGAAGGCTTTCTCCTCTCTGCTCCTCAGTAGTGGGTCAGTATCAGCCAGGAACCTCTCACTTCCTTGGGCACAGATGCCGAACTCATCTATCCTCAATGCCTAGGGTAATTCCTGGACATAAACGGGCTCTTCAATGCCTAGTAGGTGAACTGAATTGCAATGAGAAAGGCCCCTTCCGAAGGAACTGGATGGACAGGCTATATGAGATATACATAGCGATCTCTCTACCTTATTTAAACACCCCAACCTGATCACCACTTGGGTGAAGAGAAGCTTTTAAATTGGGTGGGGAGGAAATCAAGGAGTCCTATTTTAAGGCACTCCCAGGTTTGAATATTCTAGAGTCCCATTCTAGTGGCCTAGTTCCTAGGAGCATTTGCAGAGGCTGAGGCCATGACATTGAGGTCATGAGATGGACAAGTCCATTACTTTCTTGGAAAAGGAGATGAGCCATCATGTTTCCCTTTCTGGCACAATGTGAGGCCTTGAGATGTGTTGGATGGGCCCTCCAAGTCTGGCAGTCAGGCAGTTGCCAGATTTTTGTCCCTCGTCCTGCTGCTCCTCCCCACCACCCAGAGCCTCCTATCGCCTCTGCAAGCACCTATATGCTTCATGGTCCAGGGCTAGAGACAGACAGCTGTGTCCTTAGGGACCCTGGCTCCAGCTTCCCCATTGGTAAAAGAAAGGGTTGGACCAAATAGAAACCTGTGTGCTGTCCATGTACAGTCCCAGACTCCCCCAGAGGTCAGCTGTTGGGGCTCTGGAATGAACACAGGCCACCTCAGGCCAGGCTCTTCCTCCACCCACCCACCTGTGCTCTTTGATCATCGAAGTGCTCACCTGCCTGCCCTGGGGTTGGCTTGGCTATTCCACTGGCTAAAGTCCCTGTACTCCACTTGCCTCTCAGCCCCCCGGTCCTTGACACTTCACCTTCAGGATCCTCAGGGCTGAGCTGGGCCCTGGTATCATCTCTTGGCCCTGGTAAGGAGCCGGTTTCCAATGCCCATGGGTTAGCAGCAGCTTCTCTACAGGAGGGATGGGCTAGAGCCTTACCAGCAGGATTTGGCTGGCCTGACCTGCTGGAACCGTCCATGTGGCCCAAGCCATGTGCCTTTTCAGCATCTTAGCTGAAGTCGCTGTCACCTGGTGGGTGTCTGCTGAGCCACTCCAAGTCCTACTCGGCTGGTGGTGTTACCTTGTTAATCATATCAGCTGCCCATCTCTTGAATTCTTACCTTGGGCTGGCTATGGTGCTAAGGGCTTTTCATGGCTCACTTCACTTACCCTTTACCATATCCTGAGAAGGGAGGACTGTTAAGGCTGTTTTGCAGATGCAGAAAGCAAGTCTTCGCAAGGCTGTGTGACTTTACAGAGGCAGCAAATGACCAAGTCAGGATTTACATTCAGGTGTATTTGACCATAAGAACTCTGTTCTGAAGCCTCTACGGTAGCGTCTGTTTTAATCCTCAGAACAACACTTTGAGGTGGCTACTATAATCCCCATTTTGCAGACTAAGAAACTGAAATTTGGAGGTTTAAGGTACCTACATACTCAGGCCACATACTCAGGAAGTAGCTGGCCTGGGATTTGAATTCAGGCATCAGCATTAGCTCTTCCCATCGGTTTCCTTATTAATTCTCACAGCAATCCAGAGAGGTAGGTGGCACTGTCTCTGTTTGTAGATCAGGAAACCAAGCCTCAGAGGGGCCCAGGAATTTGCTCAAGGCTACACAACCAGAAAGTGGCAGGCAGGTGGGAGCCAAAGCTTATGGTCTTCCCACAGCGCAACACTAGATAGGGATGCATTTCTGAAATCTGAATGATTCATCCTGGGATACAGAATTGTGTCAAGATCCCCACAGCGGAAGCCATGTCAATAATTTTTGGTTTTCAGAGACTCTGTATGAACAAGTCTGGAGGGTCAGACAGTCGAGAGGGAAGGATCTGGCCTGATGGGGCTGTGAACTGGGATGCATGAGGACTCACTTAACATTAGACTCAGGCATCCAAACTCCACCCTGCTCTAATCCCATCAGGGCCACACAGTGCACACATCCAGCTCGAACAGATTTGCAGCTGACGGGTCCTGGACCTCGGCCAGCACCTCTGATGGACCAATCGTGGCCAGAGGAGATCTGAGGTGGGGACTCTATGAATGGCATGTGGGTGTGGGCTCAGAAGCAGAACCCAGCCGGGGCAGAGCCTCCTAGGCCCCCTGCCTCAGCCCTTCAGGAGCCGTTGGGTAAAGATTTCTCTAACTTTGCTTTATTTCTTAATTTTAAATTTTAAATTAATTTTCACTTTTCATTGACTACCTTTTTTTTTTTCCTAATGCAAACAATCCATTACTGTCCAGGGCTGCATGTCTCAATTTCCCTGTGCAGAAACATAAGTGCTTTGCCACGTGCCAGAGAAGAGTCCTCCATGCAGAAGCCAAACTCGGGCAGAAGGACCTGGAGAAGCTCTGGGGCTGGGGGCTTTGCAGAGATGGCCAGTTGGAAGTCTAACGTCTGTTGTCGTCTCATCCCGCATAGCTTCATCAGAACTTCGCCAGCCAGTCACGTCCCCTTATCACTTTTCCAGCCCAGCTTTCTGACTCTAAGTGTTGGACGGAGAACTGATAAGGGTAGGTGATTGACAGTCGCAGCCTCTGCAAGCCTGGGCGCCTCGCCTTCATGTCGGGGGACAGCTAACCCTCCTGCGTTGGGGGCGGACGGACGGCAGGGACTGTATCTTCTCCCGGAGATGCCCTCCACAGGCATCTGTGGCCCCAGGGCGGTTGTCTTTCGGCTTTATACTCAAATAGTTTTTGGTCTTGCTTATTCAAAACGAGCTCTCGTGCCTAGATTTAGGGTCCCAGAACCCATGAGGACCGTGCTGGTGGAGGTTCTGGTGGGGTTTATCTCTGAGGCGTTCTCCTGATGGCAGGTTGCTGAATAAAGCCGTTAAAGGGCTTTGGAATTTTAGGCACTCTTTCTTTAAAAAAAAAAAAAAATGCGGAGAGCAGGAATTTCTATTTGATGTAAGTGAAAGTCTCACCCCAGACATTTTTCCTCAACAAATGGCAAGTATTCACTAAACCCTTTTCGTTTTGTTTTGTTTTTTTTTTCAGTTCATAAGGACCATATATTAAGATAGAACTTTTCATTGCACTAACTAAACCTAGTTTGTTCTTTGTCTCATATTGAAGATGGTTCTTTACTATGCTCTTGATTCAGATTGATCATTTATAACTAATAATTGCTTCTACCAACTCAAACTCAGTAAGTTTTTTGTTGAATTGACAAATATCAGTAGTTGAGGGACAATAAGCAAGTTTTACAACATGCATGCATAAAGACATAAAACCACAAATAAATATTCCCCTAACTGCAAATGCTTCCATTTCCTGAAGAGTGAATGTGAATGGACATGCAGCCGAACAGGTGCCTGCCTTGATTTTTTTGCAGTGATGAAATACGATTTGTCCTTCAAGAGGAAATAGAGTTTTAAAGTTAAGATGCTACATTAAAGCAGTGGTTTTCAACCTTAACTGGAAATCGTAATCACCTGAAATTTTGAAAGGTCCTGATGGCCAGGCCAAGCATGGCAGAGTCTCTGGGGTGAGGCCAGGACGGCAGTGGTTTTTAAAGCTCTCTGGCGGATTCCAAAGTGCAGTGTCGTTTGAGAACCATTGCAAAGAGCGTGAACCAAAGCGTTCAGTGTTCACATGTGGGTCTTCTCGCCCTAACGCAATAGTGGACAAACTTGGCTACTCTCTGGATGCCTGGCTCCACCCCAGATACTCTCATTTAATTGGTTCGGGGAACAGGCTGGGCACTGTAGCCTGGCAGGAGATGCCAGAGCCCTGCTGAAATGCCGGCTGACAAACCAGGGACTCCTGGAGCCCGGCTCCTAGCCCTGGCCAAGCCCTCAATTCCTGGTGTGACCTTGGAGAAGTATTTAACCTTCAGTATCCCACAGTTTCCTTTTAAGTAAGATGGTAGCTGGGCATGAGCTCTCCCTGCTGGAAGGGGTGACTGAGGCCCAGGCATGTTTTCATGATGTTATTCCAGGGGACTCAACACCTGCCCGACTGTGGGTCCCAGAGTGTGGTGAGCGCTCAGGAGGCCACATCCTGCACAGACAGAGGCTGCGGGAGGAGAGTCATAGCCCAGGGACTCAGTGGTCTCTCTCAGACAGAAAGAGAGCAATTAGAGGCCAGTGGGCAGTGATGGGTCATGCAAAAAGGGGGCTGACTGTTCCCCAACCTCTGGGGATGGCATATGAAGCTGGTACCTGATGTTCACCTGGTGAGATGCCGTCTGGGCTCAGAAATGCAACAAAAACTGAGCGTATGTCTCTGCAGTAGATTCTCAAAAGGCTCTGTTTTGTTTTCACAGTTCCTTCTAACTCTGCCTTTGTTCGAGTATGATGTGTTGTATTTTTTGTATTAGTCCAAATTCATACATGTGGAAAGAGGAAAAGATCTTGCATTATCTTTTGGATGATGATAAAAGGATTGCACACATTTATTTAGGACTTCCTGGGCACGGCTCTCTGCTAAGCCCCTGGCTTGCTTAATCACCGCTTCGGCAGCCTGAGCACAGCACCACCCTCGTCACCCCCAGATTATAGCTGGGAAGACTCAGGTACAAAGAGGTGAGGTCACATGCGCCAGGCCACACGCTACATGGCAGAGTCAGGACTTGAACCCAGGACTGTCACACCCTGAAGGCGAAGTGTTTAACCCCTGCACCACCCTCAGCCACAGTCAGACAAGATGGACTTGACCCCAGCTTGTAGATGGATACGGGGCCCAGAGAGTGGTAGACGTTTCCCACCTCAAAACATCAGCCGATCTTCTGGACAGTCCTTGGAGGCGGCTATAAGACCACACTCATTTTGCAGATGAAGAAGCTGCGATCTAGAACAGGTTGCCTGTGTCAAGATGTGGCTGCCAGTGCAAGGGCAGGGGGTGAACCCCCCGATTCCTGTGTCATGGCTTGTGCTCCTTCTATCATTCGCTTTGCCGGGGTGCTGCCAGGGTGTGGCAGGTTTTGCCTACTCTCCATTCATCCCTGAATATAAGCCCCCTAGACCAGATGTGCAGAGACCTGAGGTCAACCCACAGGGCCCCACCCCCTGACCAGAAGCAGCCTTTGCAGAGCTCCAAGCTTGTGGGTGACTTCCCCCAGGAAGAGGAACGGGGCCTCTGGTGGATGTGTGCCACCCTTTGGGCCTGCTCCTCTGAACCTATTCACCTTCTACGCCGAGACTAAGTCTCATGTTAAGGGGATACCAGACCCTCCAAGGGGACCCCAAGCAAAATGGGACAGGCGAGGGCTCCGGGGGAGGATTCGAGAGACCTGATCCAAACCTAGGTTTTGACGTGAGCAGATCCTGTGCCACGCCCAGTCTCAGTTTCCCCACTTGCGAAGGTCCTGTTCTGCCCCCTGGCCTGAGTGCCTCCCCACCAGGGCTCATCCCGCGGGGTCAGGGAGAGGGGAAGCTGGCGTGATCCACCGTCTGCCCGGAGCAGCTGCCGTGCAGGGCGTCCCCCCTTCCCCTCTCTGATCCGGCTGCTGCCTGATTGCCCATAAAAAGAAGGCTTACTTCGGGCTGGAAAGCCCTGAGGCAGCGGATTTTGGTGTGAATAAGCAATTCCAGAGGCATTACGGGGAATGCAGGCTAGTCTGCAGCGCTTAAAGCTGCCCTGGTTCAGGTTAAAAAGGAGGGAGCTCAGGCCTTCCCAGGGCCAGGCACGCAGCAGCCCTGATATTAAATCTCTGCACAAGAATGTCTTCATCTTTATGGATGGGAGGAAGAGCCCAACGTTTCATAAAAGGAATGAGGGACAGCAAAGCCGGGTCAGGAAATTCCCTTCATTCTAGACGGAGAACCCCACAGTCTGGATGGGAGCCCCTCCCTGCAACCTCCCCCCCCCACCCATGGCAACCTCTAGGTGAACTTGATTTGAATTTGGGTAACCCCACCCCGTATCTGTGATCGTTAATGTTCACAGCTGGCACGTGGGACATGATAAGAAGCAGCATCTGTTACTTTACCATCACAGACTGTTTGCATGTTTCTTGTCTGATTCAATCTTTAGCAGATGAGGAATCCAAGCCGGGCAGATGTCTCTGTCCCCGGTATGGGGCACACGGCTAGAAGCGGCCAAGCTCCGGTGCAGGAAGCGTCCCTGCCCCTGCTGGCCGGGCCACCTCTGGACCGTGGGCTGCATGACTGAGGTGTCCATTTGCCTGCCACGTGCAGGGGAGCTTCTGGGGCTCCGGGGCTCCAGCTTACCCTGGCTCTTAGCACAGTGCTGCCGTGTAGGTAGATAGTAAATGCCACTGATTGAATGAATGGATCCTGTGCTCTTTCCCCACAAGGCCAAAGACTCTGATGGCTAGATAGATAATCACCATGGCAATGGTGGGCACATTTGCGTCTTGCCTATCAGCTCTGTGACCTAGAGGGGCACATCTGATCCTTGCAACATTATCTCCATTAAATTGACCCCAAGACCGAGGCCCTGACAAGCCGCGCCCCTGGCTCAAGGGTCCTTGGTGGGAAAAGTTGAGGAAAACCTCAAACCCGACCCTAATCCAGTTTCAATGCCAAACCCTAAAAGCTCACCTAACCTTCTTTTTCATCTCATCAATACATGAAATATACACCCTCAAATATTAGCTTGTTTAAACCTCAAAATGACACAATGAAGAATGGACTGTTAGTGCCATCCCCATTTTACTTCTGAGGAAACTGAGGCAGAGGGACTCAGGAACTTGCCTTAAACTGTGCCCCTGGTAAATGGCAGAGCTGGGGTTTTTCGGGAAGCTCGTGCTCTCATTGCTTGGTTCCTCTCTTCTCCTTCAAAGTGGTGAATTATTCATAAACCTCTGCTCTACGCCAGGCACTGACCCCTGCTTCCCAGAATCCTCAGGGTGGCTCCTAAAGTGGATCCTAGCATCCCTAAACCAAGACTCAGAGTGGGGCAGAGGGGTGAGTGAAGCGGGAGTGGAACCCAGGTACGTCTGTTTGCAGAGCATGCCTCTTTCCCTCCCGTGGCCCTGAGCCCACATTTTACTTGCTTCGCCCAAGTCTCAGAGGCTGGGTCCACCACTCCCCCCCAGATTGCACTTCTCGGTTGTGACTCAGTGTGCTGGGGTGAAGATGGAGTTTCTAAATTAGGAAAACCAAAGCAGTGCCCCTAATTTGGGGGCACAGACCAGGGCTGTAGGAGTGATGAGAGGTGGGGCTCAGTCAGGGCCCCAGGCTCTGGCATCAGAAGGATCAGGGTACCTCAATTTAAGCAAGGGAGGAGCTGAGGGTGGCCCAGTTATCTGGCACTGTAAACTACCCCTCCATCCCCGCCCTCTGCTGCCAGGAGCAGGGCTCGCTTCCTGCACCCATGCCTGGAAGGACCCTGCACTGAGTTCAATGCTCTATCACCCTCTGGAAATGCTTAATAATTTTTGAACAAGGGGCCCCACACTCTCATTTTGTACTAGGCCCTGCAAATTACATCATGCTCCCTCTAAGGGAGGTCTCATTGCCGGAGCTTTCATCTGCACCACGTGTGCAGCTCCCTGCACCATGCTTTTTGCACCCAGGCTGTCTGTATGTGGAAGAGGCCGAGGCCAGTGGATGGTCGCTGAGCCTGCCTCGGCATCAGCCAGGGAGGTTTTATTAGGTGCTGCTTGGACTCTTGAGAGAATGGCTGGTGATTTGTGTCTCCGCAGCCGAGCACAGGGGCTGGCGGTAAAGAGCCAAGGAGCAGATGTGCAGGAAATGAACTGGGTGCCATGGACACCGAGCCCTCCAGTGTGCAGAGGTGGTGGCATGCAAATGCACCTCACTACCGCAGCCTCATCCCCTCATCTTTGCTCCTGTCCCCTTAAGCTGGTTCTGTACCACTCCCGGGACTCAGTTTCCCCACCTTAAATGGGGAGAAAGCGTTGGCACTAAAGACCTGGAGGAAAACGGAACCGAGCGTTTTACCTGATTGGCATTGGCATAGAACTGTCTAAGCTCAAGAGCAAAAGACAATTCATAAAGGAAAAAGAAACTGCAGTTTTGATTACACAGGCATCACACATGTCTGAACGTTAAAAATAAAGTACATAAATTAGAGAATGGGTTATTTAACAAGTTGGGTTGCTATACAACCAGGAGAAACTAAAACTAGATGTTCAAACTCAATATATGCAAAATAAATTCTTTATGGATTAAAGATCTAACTAAAAATGTATAAAACTATCCGAAGTAAAAATATGTTTTTAAGAAACATCCTTAGGGTAAGGGGACCTTCATAAGCAAGAAAGATATACTGAGTAGCCATGAAGAAACTAATGTCATATTTAACTACATGAATGTTAAAGTTAGGGTGGGCCAGAGTGGCTCAGCAGGCAGAGTTCTCGTCTGCCATGCCGGAGACCCGGGTTTGATTCCCGGTGCCTGCCCATGTGGAAAAAAAAAAAATTAAGCATGGCCAGATGTAGCATAAATAAAGATCAAAAACAAATGGTCGTCTGAAACCACGTTGTCCAACAGAAATTTCTGTGATGATGAGAATGTTCTATTCTGTGCTATACAATATGGGAGCCAGTGGCTAACTTAGCACTGAGCATTTAAAGTGAGGCAAGTATGATCAAGGACATACATTTTAAATGTTACTTAATTTAAATTTATGGAGCTACAGGTGATTTGGTGAGGGCTATATTCACTCAGTAATGCCTTGTAAATTGCGAGAAAATGCCTGCAACTTATAGACAAATACAGTGTCACAGCCGTCAGAAACAAAGTCTTCAAGTTAACAAGAAAAAGACAATCAGCCCAATAGGGAAAAAAAAATGAGTAAAAGACATAAAAAAAGATATCATAAAAATGTGGCAAAATGTTAAAAGTTGGTGGACCTGAGAATCTGGGGATCTCTGTGTGGGTTTTGTATTATTTTTACAAATGTCCTGTAAGTTTGAAATTATTTCAAAATAAAAATGGGAAAAAAAAAGACCTAAAGAGGAAATGCTTAGAAAAGGGAATGTGAATGGAAACTAAGCATGTGCTCAAGTTCACCAATAATCAGGAAAATACAAATAAAGACTCAATGAGATATCGATGCGTGCACATCACACTGAAATTTTTAAAGCATCAGTAACACCCAGAGCTGTCAGGGGTGTGGACAAGAGGAGGTCATATACTGCTGATAGGAGTGTAAATTGCAATGGGTTTTGTGGAAAATCATCTACTGTAGCTGAAATTGTGCAAACTTTTGATGCAACCACCCCGCTTCTAGGAATGTATCCTGCGAAAATAAAAGACATGTTACTTAATGATATATGTATAAAGAAATATATTACAGCACTGTTTGCCATAATGAAAACTAGAAACAACCTTAATATTTGTCAATTTCGGTAACTGGCAGAGGGAATATTCTCTTTTGTTCTTTCTTTCTTTTCTTTAAAATGAGCTCTGTGTGATTTTGATGGCCAGGTTTGGGACCTAGATAACTAGATGTACCGTAATTATGTTACCCCATTCTCTATTGAACATTTCGGTTGTTTTCAGCTTTTTGCTGTTTTGAGGAATAGTTTTATAGATAACTCTTACAGCACATTAAAACTGTATTCCTTAGGTTTAAATTCCCCAAAGTGGAATTGTTGGGTTTACGGGCATGTACATTGTGAAAACTTTTTATAAGTCCTGCTAACTTATCCTCTTCTGAGCTGTTTTAGCTGTATTTATTCTTCGTCGTTGCAGCTGTCTATTTCCATGACGAACTGTTCTAGTTTGCTAGCTGCCGGAATGCAACACACCAGAGACGGATTGGCTTTTAAAAAAAGGGGATTTATTTTGTTGGTTCTTCAGAGGAAAGGCAGCTAACTTTCCACTGAGGTTCTTTCTTACGTGGAAGGCACAGGATGGTCTCTGATGGTCTTCTCTCCAGGCTCCTGGGTTCCAACATCTTTCCCCAGGGTGACTTCTTTCTGCATCTCCAAAGGCCTGGGCTGAGCTGCAAGTGCTGAGATGAGGAATGCCGAACTGCTTAGGCTGTGCTACCTTGCGTTCTCTCATTTAAGCACCAGCCAATTAAATCAAACGTCACTCATTGCAGCAGACACGCCTCCTGGCCGATTGTAGATGTAATTAGCAACAAATGAGGTTCACGTATCATTGGCTTATGTCCGCAGCAACAAGACCAGGTATGCTCACCTGGCCAAGTTGACAACTGAATCTAACTAACACACTGTCCTAAAATTCAGTCGCTTAGAAGAACAAGCATTACATATTTTGTTCTCAAAGCTGCAATTCAGGCAGGACTCAGTGGGAATGGCTCACCTGTACTCCAGGCAGGGTTGGGGTGTGTATGTGGCTAACCTGGAGCTAATCGGATGCACTTTCAAGATGTCTCACTTCCGTGGTTGACCAGTTGGTGCCAGCTGTCAGCTGGGAACCCACATGGGGCTGGTAGCCCTGGACTGCCCATCGGGCTGCTTGGGGCTTCCCACAGCGCGGTGACCGAGCTCCAAGAACCAGCATGCCTGGAGGACCAGGCCATGTGTCCGGGACCGAGTCTCACAGGTGTCTTCTGTTGAAGTCCCGAGGCCAGGTTTGAGAGGAATAAGAGACAGACCCTATGAAGGACCCTACAGAAGGCATGACAAAGTCGTAGATTAAAAAGACCACGTGGGAGGGAAGAAATTCTCGTTCATGGTCATCCTGGGAAAATGTAATCTGCCACACATGAATCGTGGCAGCCAAGATGTGTCCCCTTTCTGGCACCTGACTTCTGACATTCTTTTTCCAGTTAAAGGAGCTGTGAGAGATCAAAGGTGATGGTAGACTACAGAGAAGGTGGGGTTTAACGAACCTAATAAGATCAAAGTGATTGTTGAATCATTAAGTTTCCAGTACCTTAGAGCAGCTAGAAGTAAAAACCGAAAATTGTGGAATTGTAACCCGTACCAAACTCTGAAATCTGTTCTACAATGAATTGTTGTACTGAGATTGAAATCTGTTGCTTTTTTGTATAAATGTTATTTTTCACAAAAGAAAGTCAATTGTGATGATTGAAAATATTTATTCCTTCTAGCCTCCTATATTCTGGAGCAGCTAGAAGGAAAAATCTGAGAGGATGGTATGGTAGCCCATGACAAACTCTGGGATCTTTCCTATAACCTCACGTTGAAGAGTGCTTTGAAAATTATTGCTTTTCTCTTTTCTTGCTTTGTATGTATGTTATACAGTAAAAAAGTTAAAAAAAAAAAAGAGCTTTGAGTTATTAAAATCTAAACCTAGGCCAGAATTTCACACTTTTAACAAAAATTTTAAGAATTTTTGCAGTTCTGAGTTGGAATAGACAGCCCTCTAGGTGCTTTCCAACATTTTTTCCATGTCATGGCATGCATATAAAATAACATTTGCTTCGCTTCCATACCAGGGACATCTGTATGGTTAAGTGAAAAAACTCATTATATTTTCTTTATCGTTTATTATTTGGATGAGCCAAATAACAAAATATTAGACAGATACTAAATATTGATTTTTTAATAAAACATAAATTTATATTTTCAAATTTCATAATGAAAAGCTTGAATTGCATCTGTCTTTTTAAATGTATCAAATTTCATACTTTATGGCTTCCTGCAATTCCTGATCGAGGCTTTAAAAACCAATATATACAACTCACTAGAAATCTGCCTGTCCAAGTAAATGATTAAAAAACAATCAAGAACCATTTCCGTCATTTGTAGTTCCATTAAAAGCATCAAATAGTCCTTACTTTTCTTTCTCTGACACTTGGATGTTGAATTCCTTTTGGATAATATGAATGGCTTTTGAATATACATTTGATAATATCTATTCAAATATATACGGATTTAATATAGAATATAAAGTAAATTTTACATAACAAATTTTTGAAGATGCTCCCCAGGTTCTATTTCCCCAAACATCTGCATTGTTCGAGCCATCACCTGCAGTTACCAAGGATGCCTCTGAAAGGGTGCATCGGCCATGAATGGGCAGAGGTTCAGGGTGGCTGCTTGGAGGTGCCTGCTCCCCGCTGTCAGCACGTAGCCACCCCTTGCCTAGGAGAGGTGAGGCATGCTTGGTAGCTGGCTGCACAGGTGGATGCCAGCTAGGACACCTCCCAGTCGGCCTCAGAGCTTGCAGCCTGGAGAGACTGGTCTGGGGGCTCCAGCCCACAAGCCCTGCCAATCCAATATCATGTGGCCCTCAGAAGCCCTGGCACACTGTTGGGTGTCTGTGCTTCCATTCAGTGTACAAATCCTCTCCATAGCACTCACTCAACAAATGTTTGCTTGGGCCCTGGCCTGAAGTCCCCTGCTGCGGACAGAATAAGTAATGGCCCTCTAAGGGCTGAAAGTGGAATAATTCCGAATAGAACTCCTTAGGCTCCTAATTCACCCTGCCTAATCTGTTCTTGCAAATGAATGTGCATGAAAAAGAGAAAAAAAGACAGAAAAGAAGGAAGGAAGGAAAGAGAAAGAGAGAGAGAAAGAAAAAAAGACAAAAGCAGAGGTGCAGTCCAGCAATTGGACACTAGAGGGTGGACACTTGACGTTTTCTTTCCATAATGGCTGTGGAAAGCAAGTTTGCTTTAGTCAAGCCTGCATTAGATTCATCATGCTGAAGGTCACAGACATTTCATCACAGAGGCGTCTCCTGTTCCCTGGGGCCTCAGTTTGGAGCCTCTGTGCCATTGTATAGTGGGCACATAATAGGAAAAAGTGATGCTTGTTTCCCACTGGTTTTAGATTACTTTATTGCTCTATCTATGCATCCATCTCTCCCTCCATCCGTTCACTGTTTCAGCCATTCTTCTACTCATCCATCGTCTATTCAAGAAACATTCCCTAGAGCACATGCCATGCCCTGGGTGCTGGGAAGAGAGAGATGAATGAGAGAAGGGCTCAGAAGCAACCACTGACCACTCAGAGCAGTTACTGCTGTGGAAGGGAGGCCCACTGCTGTGGGACTGTGCGTTCAGGAGCGCACCGATGGGTCGTAGACCAGCCGCTGAACCAGAGGCGCCAATCATACATCCATGCACGATTGTCCTCTCCAGACATTTCCCTATACGTCTACCCGGTGGGGCCCAGTCCCTGGGGCACGTGGCAGGTGATCAATACATCTTTGTGGGACGAACCTCTGCAATGAGAATATCCCATCACTCTGCGGGTACCCAGGCCCTCTCCCGCCCTCCCATTGGCCAACAGACTCAACTCAACAGACAACTCCAGGCCCTCTGCCCTCCCCAGTGGGGGCTCTGTTGGCCTGAGAGGTCCGACCTTTCCCTGCCCTACTCATCTCTGGTAGCGTCTGTGGTCCCCGAGCCTGAACCTCACTTTCTTACCCCGAGATTTTTGGAAGCTTCTGAGATACCCCAGTTTATATTAGCCTAGCTGGTTAAGAAGCATTTGCAACTCATTAGGATATGAATGTGAAACGGGTTGCCCTCCCAGGCTTCAACCTGTGTCCACCCTGTCGGAACCCTCCCTGGACCCCAAGGGTCCCCCGTAACCCCTGCCTGTGCGATGTTGGACCCTCTCCCTGAGGGTAGGGTGCTAACCCCAGCCCTGCAACAGCTCTGTCTTGCTGCAGAAGCTCCTAAAGGGGGGGAGGGGCCACGTAGAACCGGGTGAGCTATTTCGGGTGCTCAGCTCAAGGACAAAGGAAATGCTGTGGCTGTTTCAAACCTAACAGCTCGGCCTGCCTTTCTCTACCCTTCTCTGCCCCAGATAGCACCTTTACCATTCTCTGATACCTCGCGTTCTCGGTGACACCCTATAGTACCTCTCATTGCAGACCATGTTATATTCACCTTTTGTGGTTAGCCACAACTGGAGTTGGACTTCTGTAGCGTTCCCAAAGGGGCTGCAGAAACTTGGGGCTCATCTTATCTACTGATGTATCTGCTGGGTAGGCATTTTGGCAACCTCAGCCTCCCTGACTGGTCGTCTGCTTCCTGCCCCACCTGTGTGTCCTGCCATCCCTGGAACCTGCAGGAGTCCTGCCAGCCCCCCGCAGACTCTCCAGAGCCTCCTCTTTAATGACTTGCAGCATTGCCATGGCAATGAGAGATTGTTTTAAACCTAAATGCGGTGTCTTCGTTAAGCAGGCCTTGGAAACTGGATTCTGGACTCTGCAAACCGCATCTTTAGGCGACTCCTATACTATCAGAGTCTCGCTGGGTAAGACTCGAAAGTGAAAAGTATCAGCCAGGGAGCTTGATCCTTTTTCCTTTTGGGCATGGGGGTGGGTGCCATTGGGGGGCATTTCTGTTCTCCCAGCATGTCTCTAGACTCCAGACCACTGCATTGCATGGGCAGGTGTCTCACTGTTGCGTGAACACTGGCATTGCTTCTCTACTGGTTCCTGTAAGTGATCGGGCTGCCCTTCCAGCCCAGCCCACCCCACCCCACCTGGGCAGCTCTGTCCCCAGCTACGTGGCGGGTACTGTGCCAGGCAGTGAGGTGGGGCCATGAAGAAGCAGTCAGGAGCCCCATCTCAAGGGGCTCTGGGTGGTGGGAGAGCAAAGGCATGCACTCAAGAACCCGCATATAAGGCCAGGTACTTTAAGAAGGTTCCGGAAAAGTGCACACTTCCACTGCTCGGAATATTCCAGCAGCCTCCACTGACCACAGGAGACAAGTCCAGAGCCCTCAACTTGGCAGTCAGGGCTGTCAAAGCCTTGGGTTATTTTTTCCTCATGAATTTACTTTTTCATTGATGCATACCATATATACATCAGAGGGCACTGATAGTGAGTATACAGCTTGCTAAATCTAGATTCTACATCTAAATTCTTACACAGATGCATACCCATGCAGTCCACACCCGACTGAGCTCTGAGGGACAGCATGCCAAGGCTCCGGGGCAATTTTTATACTAATGCTTCCTCCCACTCCACTGCTCTTTAATTAGGTTTAGACAGAATGCAATTAAGAACAAGTGATGCTCACAGGTAATTCTGGATTAGTTTCCCTTTTATACTTCACTGCTGTCTCTCTGAAGCAGCTTTTCCACCCCGGAGGGAAGTGAGAGAGGGAGGTGATGGCTAAGTCACACAGCCAGCCGCAGGGCTGGGTTCCGGCTTCTTCTCGTTGAAGTACAGGGCAGGGTGATCCAGCCGTCCTTCTCATGGGCAAGTTTAGAAATCCAGAGAGCAGGCACAGGGGGAGGCAGGAGGGGGCGAGGCTGTTCTGGTCCTGGGAACCTAGTTGCTACTGATGTGATCAGAGGCAGCTGAGCTTTGTATGTCCAGGGGCAGGCGCTGTCTAGCTGGTGCTGAGAAGCTGGAAGCTTGGCTGGAGGAGGGCTGCAGCTGCAGAAGAGCCTTACAGAGACACTGCTAAGACACCTTCGATTCCTTGAGAATAAATACCTCTGTAAGAGGGATGTGCGAAGCTGTCAGAGGAGCAGATGGCTGGAGGTCGGGCAGCAGGGCCGGGGGTGTGGGACAGGGATCAGAATCCACAGCCATCAGTGCGGGGTGTTTCAGGGCTTCTGGCATGGTTTGGTTCTCAACTTAGGACAATGCAGCTCTCCACCCAGGCCAGGGGTGCAATACTCCCGAAACACCACCGTCTAGTACGCTTTTCGGCATAAGGCTGACATCCTAAACGGGTAAAACCTGAGCACCAGGAAAGACCAGGTCTTTGGGTCATGGAGCTGATCAGAGCTTTTTCTGCGGGGAGGTTTTGGGAAAGCATCTGCCTAGGGCTGATGGGGAGAGAAATTCCATTTCAAAGGGATCATTATTATTGTGCAGATATTATTACTTTTTTCCTATGGAGCTTATAGTATTTTATGACTAGAAAAGTAACACAGACACATTGTAGAAATAATTGGAAAATGTCAAAATATATAAAAGAAGAAAACCTATAAATCACCTCTAAGGGATAACTGCTGTGGACTTTTTGGTGGGTATTTTTCTAGTTCTTAGTTAAGCATGTAGACTCTGGAATCAGACTAACTTGCTTTGGAGTCGAGCTCTAATAACTACTTCTCTTCTCTCTCCCAGAATTTTCTTCCAGGACCCTTGGTAAACCTATTTCCATAGTGTAGTGATCATTAGTGCTGGACCCCAGATATTTCTGGGAACCCCCCCCCATTGTGGGACGGCACTTCCTTGTAATTAAGGGGAACCATGTGATTAGTTTTGGCTGATGAGTTGAGATCCAAAGTGGCATATCATTCCTGGACTGGAGCTGTAAATTGCCAACAGAGGACTCTCTAGAGCTCTCTTTTCCCTCTATCAGGTGACAGGTCGTTTTCAAAGAGACAGCGTCTGTCATCTGGAAACTGCTAACCTGGAACACATATGCGGCATGAGCAAAATTAATAATCAATCGTGTCCTTAACCCCTGAGTTTTTTGGGTTTGTTTTGTTACAGTAGCATAACCTGGTCTGTCCTGACTAAATGTAAGTTTAAACTAGGTCTTCTAATCCACACTCATCCCTTTAAAACCAGATTCAGCTGAAACAACCCAGGGGCTTGCTGTGTTGGTTTGAAAGGTTATACACCCCAGAAAAGCCATGTTCTTTTAATCCAGTTTTGTGGGGCAGACCTATTGTTGAGTGGGAACAACCATAGGTCTTTTGATTAGATTCTTTCCATGAAGATGTGACTCTGACCAATCAAGGTGGATCTTAATCCTCCTACTAGAGTCCTTTAAGAGAGAGACATTTTGGAGAAAGCACAGATGCTTAGATACAGAAATGCCCTGGGAGATGCTAAGCAAAGACCCAGAGAAACTGAAGAGCCAGAACCTGGAGAGAGCCAAGGGGAAGCTAAGAGATGAAATCCAGTTTGCACAGAGAAGCTAAGAAAGGATCCACAGGACACAAGGAGAAAGCTGTTGGAATCAGAATCTGAAAGCAATGGAACCGGGAGCAAGGACTTGCAGATGCTGGGTCATGTGCCTTCCGGGTTCATGAGGTGTCCCAGATGCCAGCAGCCCTTCTTCAGAGCCCAGGAATCATCCTGTTGATACCTTAATTGGGACATTTTCATGGCCTTAGAACAGTAAATTTGACACTTAATAAATCCCCTTTGAAAAAGTCAACCCATTTCTGGTATGTTGCATTCCACTAGCTTTAGCAAACCAAAACAGTAGCCTTTTCCACTACCGTCCCCAAGCTGCCCCTCAGCTGCCCCGACTTCCTTGACTCCTATGCATTGTTTGCTGGATGCCTCCTTCTAGATGTCCTACAGGTCTTTTAAATGCCTCAACCATCTCAAACTCAACCCATTCCCTACCCACTCACCTCTTGCATAAGTAAGCTGTATTTCCCTGAGGTTTTCCCCTCTCAGTACGTGGTACCTTTATTTTCTCCGTTGCCCAAGTCAGAAACCTGATCATCATTCTTATCTTCCATCTTTTCCATGTCCAATCAATCACCATGCTCTATTTAGTCTACCCCTTAAGTGTCTCTTGAACTGTTTGCTTCTTTCAGTACCCACAGCTAGTACTTGTGGTTTAGACCTTCTTCATCTTTTAACTAACAGGCTGTAGCCAACCTTGCTGGATTTCCCACCTCTAGCCATATCCTCTTCAATTCCTGCTTAACTTTGAAGATGCAGAGTTCTTTTAAAAGTTCTGATTTGGGGCCATGGTGGCTCAGTGGCAGAGTTCTTCCCTGCCATGCTGGAGACCCGGGTTCATTTCCCTGTGCCTGCCCATGTGAAAAAAAAAAAGTTCTGATTTGTCAATATCACTATCTTTGCCCCCAGGATAAAGTCCTGCCATTGAAGAACTGCCATGGTCTCACCCTTGTCTCCCCACACCCTCATCTTTGGCTGCCTGCCATCTCCCCTTCCCTGAATCCCCTCTTCCCGACAAAGAATCTGATTCAGTTGGTTTGCAGTGATACCTAGCCATCGGCATAATGTTTTTGTTTAGCCTTTCCAGGTATCTCTAATGGACAGCTGTAATGAAGAACTATAAACTATTTTCAGCCTCTTTTTCTATTTTCACACTCTTTTTGACCTCTGGGCTTTTCAACATGGTGACTCCTTTGAAATATTCAACTCTCCTTTTGGTCAATATGCCAACAACTCTCACTTAACTCTAACACTAATCCTAATCACCGTGGCTCACTATTCATTTAATTCCTGCTCTGTCTTGTAGGAAGCCCCCTCCCCTGTGTGTCTTCTTAGCACTCTGCTTACTTTAATGCATTGCAATTGCTTTATTTCTCCTTCTGTCACGAATCCACAAGTACTTTGGGGGAAAACTTGGGCCTTTTTCAACATTTTAAAGATGCGCCTGGGTGGGCCATGGTGGCTCAGCAGGCAAGAATGCTCGCCTGCCATGCCAGAGGACCCGGGTTCGATTCCTGGTGCCTGCCCATCTAAAAAAAAAAAGCTGTGCCCAATGACTAGCACGTAATAAGGGACTAATATATATTTTTTAGAACAAGTGATTGGGGAAAAAATGAGGTTAAACTAATATCACTTGGTCTTGATGAACCTGTGCTAATTCCTAGTGGTCACCTAAAAATGGGTAACAGCCATGAATTTCACATGGCTCTGGCATCTTGCCAAAGATGGTGCCATATTGTCTGGGCCATAGTGTGTGACATCCACTGACATCTCTTTTTGAAAGCTCAAGCCACTACTCAGTAGCACGGTGGCCTTGGACAAGTTATGTGATTTTATGTGCCAAAGTTTCCTTCTGTGTAAAATGGAGATGATAATAATATCTGTTTCATAGTATTTTGGGAAGGATTAAATTAAGACCTTATCAGTGTGCCTGGCCCATGTAGAGACATGATAAATGTGTTCTATCATTATTATTGTTATTGTTGTTGGTCAGATTTTGTGATCTCACTTTCAGAGACTTCAATTCCCTTCCACCTTTACTGAGCTTGCTCTCTGGGCCAGGGGCTCTGATGGACACTGCTAGGGCTTCAAAAGGTATGGGACAAACTTCTTGGGCTATAAGATGGCAGGGTCTGGAGCAAGAGGCAGCCACATAGGTAAATACCTTGCATTCCAACCAGTTGGTAGTAGACGTTCTGGGAAGAAGAATAAGCAGAGATCAAGGGCTCAGTGGATAACCCCTGGCCTCACTCTGGGTGGGGCTGATGCCAAGAGCCCACCTACATGTCTGTCTTCTTGGAGTGGCAATATTTCTTCATCTCTGCTGATCAAGCTGATGCACAGCCAAGCTGAAGCTTACAAGTTTGGCTGGGTTATTTTTGGAATGGTTCTGAAATGGTTTTGCCTTTATGAGTGCAGGGAAAGTTTAACAAACGTCTTTCCTAACCTACCGTGTGTCTCCTGGTGTACCCAGAGACACTAATTGGGTGCCAAGTGCTCGCTTTCCTGCCGAAAGAAATGTCAGCTTCTAATAATATTTCATTGTTAGGACTACATAATTTCCTGCCTGGACAATTCTAACAGTCTCATCAGTGGCCTTCTTGCTTCAAATACTTTCCTTGCTGGCCTATTATCAATACTGCTGCTTTGGAAAGGCCATTTCTGTACTCAGAAAACTTCAATGGTTCCCCATGAAATGGGTCTGGGAATGAGGGATGGTGAGAGTGGCCCAGCCCACATGACTCCCTGTGACCCACTTGGGGAATTTCTGCACTCTGTTCCCACAACTTTGCATTCCGTGGATCTAGAGGTTTTGGATCCTGGTGGGGGAAGGGTAGATTTCACCAAGGGCTATAAGTCCCATTAAATTTCATTTATGGCTGTGGTCTCATCACTTTGCGCTCTTCATGCTGACAGGCCAGCAGGGAAAGAAAGGAGCCACCATCCTGGCAGTGGTAATTCACTCTGATCATCGGGTGGAAATAGGCCTGCTATTACCCACTGGGGCAGTTCTTGGTATCCTCTTGCTCAGTTTTGATGGTCAAATGTTGCAGCCACAGCCTGAGATGGGCATAATGACCAGGGTCTCAGCCCCCCGTAAGGTCACCTCCATAAGGCAAGATGGGTGTTTGGTTCTTAGGTACTTGTTGAGAGTGAGGGAATCTCAGGTAGATAATAGAGGAGAGAGACAATGAATATCAGTTCTGACCTCGAGATCAGCTACAATGTCATATCTTACTACCTTTTCCTTGCAGGTGTCCTCCAGAATCCTGGAGGAGCTGCTCTCAGAACTTATATAAAGCTAGTCAATCTGAGTGGCAGAAGGGGTGGACTGTAGTGGACCCTGTAATCCCCATCACCACTACCCCCAGATTCCCTCCACCTTCAGGACTGAAGCACTTATTCTTCTAGCTACAGGGAGTATTGAATGCTGACAGCTTGCCATGAGTCACTTCTCCCAGAGATTGCCCTTGGTTGAAGAGAGGTACCTCACCCAAAGTTATGCCTCCTTCCCAGTACAGCCTACATCAATGACTGGTTGAAGTGGGGATAAAAAGATTCAATCCCCTTGTCCTAGTTTGGGACAACTCCTGAAGGCCATCTGAGCTTCAGAGTTTCCTATGGGATTGGCTGAGTCCTTCTCCCTTTGCTCAATCCTGCTTCCTTCATTCCTCCCCACGTGTTGATCTTAAGTACACATTCCAGGAAACTTTCTGCATGCAAATATCTGTCTCTGAGACTGCTTTCTGGGATATTTGACTTACAAAGGCTCTTTCACCACCCCTCCCTTCCTCTTGCTGCTTGGAACTTTGTTATGATGGATGGCACTCTATCTTTGACCATGAGAATGAAAGCCACACTTTGGTGGAGTAGAAAGCTAGAAAAAGCTGGGTCCCAGATGACTTCAGAGTCACAGTACTAGCCACAAATGGACCTACCTATGAAATTTTACATGAATGAGAAATAAACGTCTATCTTTTTAAAGCCACTGTCAATTTAGGTCTCAGATACATGCAGTTAAACATTAATTTTAACAGAATCCGACACCCAAGTAAATGAGGAGTAGGCAGTTGAATATAGGTGCCTGGATCTGGGAGGGGTTGAAGCTATTGACATAAATTTGGGAGTCATTAGCAGAGAGATGGTATTTAAACCTATGGGAATATATACACAGAAAAGAGGAATGAGGCATGCTAACATTTAGAGCTTGGATTGAAGCAATTGTGGATTTAGAGGTCTTGCACTTCTAAAGAGGAGAAAGGTCCAGCCAAGGAGACTGAGTTGGAGTGACCACTGAAGAGGGGAGGAGCATCGAATTCCAAGGAAAGAAAGTGATTCAACCAAGATGGTTTGGTTGGTGGGTCCTGCTCACTAACAAGATGAAAGAAAAAGACTTTTAACAGGGCATTTGAGGTCCTTCATGACCATTTCCTGTTTCAGTCATGGTGCCCCAATCATACCAAAGTGCTTTTACCTCTTCAGCATGCTCCAGGGTGTTCCAGGCCTCAGGACCTTTGCTCCTGCAGGCTCCTCCACCAGGAATGCCTTTGCCATCTTCCCCAGGTTCATTTCTACTCTTCCATTCATACTTAGTCTCATTTCCTCCAGGAAGCCTTCTTTGACTTCTCTCCCCACCCCAACCCCACAGTCTGGATTAAGTGTTTGACGACCAGAAAATTCTCTCATCATAGGACTGCTTTGTAATTGGTGATTTCCTTTCCATCTTCTACAGTAGACTGAGGTCCTCTTGACAGCAGGGTGTGTGGTTCACTCATCCTCACATCAGTGGAAGTATCTGAGATCCAACAGGTGCTCTCTGCATGCTTGCAGAATGAAGTAAGACTTCATAGCAATTTAGACAGCTAATCTAAATCTCCCTGTCTACTTAGGAATCCCCTAATAAATCCCTTTATTGGACTATCGTATGTGTTTTCCCACTTTGCTGAAATGCTACATAAATGGCAGCGCTTTGCAAGCTGGAAGCTGCCAGATACATCTAAGGGAAGTCGGCAGGGTCAGGATTGAGGAAGGGCTGCTGCTGGTCTCGGGGGTGACCTGCAAGATGCCCCTGGCCATTGTGTGACCTGCAGGCAATCACCTCGTTCCTGCCACAAGAACATTTACATTCAGTGTTTCTCACTCTCCCCACCTACACCTTCAAAGCCTCTTAACAGCAGACTTTACCTCCCACTCCAGACAGGTTTCCATGCTAATCTTAATTTGGAAATAATCACTACAAATTTGATTTCTATTCAGCACCTCCCACACCTCTCTATTAACTCCAGCACGTTAATACCAAAATATTCATGTGAAAATATTTCTCCCTTTAGAGAACAGTTTGCTTTGTTCCAGTTTCCACTGTTTAATGCCATCAGACAAGACTTGACTATAGATTTAATGATAATTTTACCATCACCTGACATGTCTCTGTCAGGTGTATGGTGAAAAGAACTCGGAGCTGGCACGGGGAGAGGAGAAGCTGCAGGAAAATGGTGGAGCATATGGAGGAACACAGCACTTCTCTCGCCATAACTTAATACAAAAGAGAAAGAGAAGAGAAAACCAGCAAAGAATGAACTGGCAGCATTCAAATAAATGGAAGATTATAACCTCCCACCATGAATATGAACCCTATCATCGGGGATGGAAGATTCCAGGATTCAAAGCAGAGCTCTGTCTGCCCCAGACACAGCACTTCTGCAGCACGTCTCACTCGATACCTTTAATGGAAAGTGTGATGGTTTGAAGCTTTATGGACCCCAGAAGATCATATTCTTAAAGCTAATCCATTCCTGTGGGTGGGACATTTTGATTAGACCATTTGCATTGAAGCACACCTCAGATGGGTCTCATCCTCTTACTGAGCTCCTTCATAAGAGGATGAAATTCAGAGAAACGCATAGAAAACAGAAAGAAAGATAAAGAAGTTCAGAGAGAAAGCCAAAGAAGTTCAGAGACACAGATACTAAAGCTAGAAGCTGGAAGCAATGAGACCTGGAAGAGAAGGAAGAGACCAGCAGATGCCACCCAGTGCCTTGCCATGTAACAGAGTCCCTGGCTACCAGCAGCCTGCCTTCAGCCTAGGGTTGGATGTTTTCCTGACTGCAGAAGCATAAACTTGTAAATGAACAAATTCCCATGGTAAAAGCCAAACCATTTCTGGTATGCTGCATTGAAAGCAGCTTTAGAAAACTAAAACAGGAGGAAGCAGTGGAAAGGCATGGGGTGTCCCTGCTAGCCCAGTGGTTCTCAGTGGGGCTGATTTTGTCCCCCAGAGGACATGTGGCAATGACATTTGGCATCCTCAGTTGTCACAACCAGGCAGGGTGGTTTGCTACAGGCATCTAGTGGGGAGGGGCCAGGGATGCTGCTAAACATCTGACAGTGTGGGGGACAGACCCCACAACAAGGAATTATCGGGTCCAAGAGCTCAGTAGAGCTGCGTTGAGAAGTCTTGTTCTAGACATAGGAGCCCTTCTCTTCCTTCTGCAGCTAAGTTAGACTTACCAGGATCAGCGGGACCACCAATTATACTTACCACTTTGTTTTTCTCTGGCCATATTCTCTGTGTTTGACTGGTTATTTGAACAGCATATACCAACAGGTCAAAACCCAGTTATATGCTGTTTACAAACATCTAAAGAAGGCTGGTTAGCTTATAATAGGAAAATGAGACAAAAGCAGGAGTTGTGATATTCAGTTTAAGAGAAAAAAGAAAAACAAAAGGGGTGACTTCATGAAGATAGCGTTTACAGTTTCCAATGAAGATAGAGCTCATCTGATTCCTTAAATACTAAATGAAATAGTATTACATAAATAAAACAAGAATAAAAAGGAAATGAATAGGAACAAATAGGTCTTTCTCTTCCCCAGACAGATTTGGATATTACGAATAATAAAATGAACTACACCTCCCCCCCCCCCATTCATTTCTTTTGAATGAACCTATTTGTTTTAATTTGCTAAAGCTGCTGAAATGCAGATACCACAAAATGTTTGGCTTTAACAGCGAGGATTTATTAGCTTATAGTCTTACAGTCTGAGGCCATGGAAATGCCCAAATCCAGGCATCATCAGGATGGTTCTTTCTTACTGAATCGAGGCTGCTGGCTCTCTGAGTCTCCTCTCTCACACGGCAAGGCACGTGTCAGGGTCTGCTGAGCTCTCCCCGGTTCCATGGCTTCCAGTTTCTGGCCTCATTGGCTTCCTCTCTGTCTTCTGTGTCTCTCTCAGCTTCCATGTCTTTCTCTCTGTCTCTCACCCCTTTTAACGGACTGCAATAGGACACCTGGTGCATACCTCTACTGAAATAACCTAGCCAAAAGGTCCAACCCACAACACTTAACACCCACGGGAATGATTAACATTAAGAACATGATCTGGGGTCCATAAAGCTTCAAACTCACACTTTTATTAAAAATACGTATATTTGCCAGCAAAGAAAACATAAAGCAATTTTAAAAACCATGTATAGTATAGGCCACATTCCCTAAACCTGATGCAATGAAACTACAAATTAAAGACAAAGATATAAGCAAAAAGTCTTACACTGCTTGAATTTTAAATTCTTCCCTAAATAATCCCTGTGTCCAAAACCCAAACTGAAATTCTAAAGCGATGCTGCCCATTAGTTAGACGTGGCTACTGAACACTTGAAATGTGGCTTGTCTGAATTGAAATGTGCTCTGAGTATAAAGTACACACTGATTTCAAAGACTTGGATGGAAAAAAGAATATTTTATTGATTACATGTTGAAATGATAATATTTTTGGATATATTGGGTTAAATAAATTGTATTCTTAAAATTAGTTTCACCTATTGCTTCTTTTTACTTTTTCAACGTGGTTACTAGAAAAATTGAAATTACAGGTATGGTTCGCGTTGTATTTCTATTGGATGGCACTGCTCCAGAAGGTCTATAAGAATAAAAGATGATACAATAAACAGTACATATCAAACACTACACCACGTGGCTACAGCAGTGTTCAAAAGAAAAATTTATTAGCTTCAATTTTATACTACTTTAAATTTATACTACTAAATAAGAAAGCATGAAAAAAATAAAATTAACTCAAGAATTCAGAAAAAAATATAATACAACAAAATTAAGAAAATTAGAGGGAAGGAACTGTTAAAGAGAAAAGCAGAAAGCAATTAAACAGAAGATAGTAAATCATAAACATTGACATAGCCATTTAAGGACAAAAAATTCAAGATTTTCTGAAAAAAATTATTAAAAGATAATAAGCCGCTGCCTAACCTGTGCTGTTTTTTTAATGGTCAGAACTGGAACAAAACATGAATTGAGACAAGGGGAGGAACTCGGATTAAAAATTATTGTGTGGTATTTTGCACAAACTGTATGGAAAATCTGGATAAAATGCTAAGTTTCTAGGAAACTATGAATTATCAAAATTTACTCAAGAAGAGTCTATCATAAAAGGTATTGAAACAGGTACCCAAGAGCAGCCCCTTTGTCCACTCCTACCTGCAAAGCACAAGGCCGGACAGTTTCATAGGTGAATTCCATTTGTACAAAATGTAGAGGAGTAATGATGCCCTTTAAAACGTATTTTCTCTTATTAAAAAAAAAAATTTAATTTAAAAATTTAAAAATATTTTTATCTTTTCAAACAAACCCTTCTCCTCTCTTGGCAATGTCTAAACTACTTTCTGTAAATTTGCTATTTCTAATCACCTCTAATCAGTGATGTTATGTAAGTTTGCCCTTTTGAGTCTTGCTTATTTCATTGAGCATAATGCTTTCTAGGGTCTTCCATGCTGCAGCCTGTCTCAGAACTTCCTTTTTCTTATGGCTGAATAATATGCCATTGTGTATGTCTCTCATTTTACTTATCCATTCACTTCTTGGTGGATAGTTGGATTTTTTCCACCTTTTGGCTATTGGGAATTGTTTTAGTTTGCCAGTGCTGCTGGAATGCAATACACCAGAAATGGACTGGCTTTCATAAAGGGAATTTATTTAGCTACAAATTTGCAGTTGTTTGGAGAAAAGGCAGCTGGCTTTCCTCTGGCTTTCTCTGCCACATAGCAAGGCACATGGCAACGTCTGCTTGCCTTCCCTCCCAGCTTTTAGTTTCAAATGGCTTTCCCTGGCACAACTCCTTTTTGCATCTCCAATGTTTGGGTCTGTGTTGGCTCTGAGCTCTAAGCTTAGTTGTACTGGGTGACTGAGCTGCTGAACTTTCTTCTGACCTCTCTCTTTTAAGCCTCCAGCTAATTAAATTAAACACCATTCATTGTGGAAGGTACTCCCCTTAGCTGACTGTAGATGTAATCAGCCACAGGTGAATTTCACATTATCATTTCACATAATGATGCTGATTATTTAAGTCCACAGCAACAGAACGACTGCTCACCATCACCTGGCCAAGTTGACACCTGAACCTAACTACTATAGGATTAATACTGCTATAAATGTAAATATACAAGGATCTATGTTAAGACCCTGTTTTCACTATCTTTGGATATATATATGGAAGTGAAGTTTTTAGATATTTTAAAGCATAGAAATCAATTGAGAAAATTTTAATAGAGCTACTGTGTTAGTCGGGGTTCTCTAGAGAAACAGAACCAACGGGAGAGATCTGTAAATATGAGATTTATAAAGGTGTCTCATGCAACTGTGGGAATGGAAGAATCCAAAATCCACGGGGCAGGCTGTGAAGCTGGCAGCTCTGATGAGGGTTCTGGATGAACGAACTCCACAGGAGAGGCCTGCTGGCTGAAGAAGCAGTGAAAAAGTTTCTCTTCTTCCTTAAAGGCCTTCAACTGATTAGATTATCTCATTGGTGGGGGACGTGCCTTAGTTGATCACAGATGTGATCAGACACACATGCAATCAACTGAGTGATGATTTAATTCAGCAGCCTTCCAGTTCATCAGCTAGTCATGACACATCCTTATAACAATGGTTAGGCTGGTGCTTGCCTGACTAGACAACGGTGCATGTCACTGGGCCAAGTCGACACGAGAACCGACCATCACAGTCCACTCCTTGTCAACCTGGCACCTACACACAGCACCTTGAAACATGCTTAATTTCCAAATAGAACGCAATCATTTATTTTGTCTAACAATATTCAGTGTCCTGTGCACGACTGGAAACACACTACATTTCTCCACTAATAGGGTGCAAGTTCTTAGGTACCATTCACTCTTAAACTTCACATCCTATGAGTTAAATACTATAACATGAACAATGCAACTTATATTATGTGATAAGAGGCAAACATGATGTTTGCTTATGTACAAATGCAAACATACTCATAACAAAACAGGGAGGAAATATACCATCAAAGTCCTCGTTTCTGTAACTGGTCACGTGATTGTAGTTCATGTTTATCACTACCTCCTTCTACTACCCATTCCGTGTTCCCTTTACCCTCAGCAAGCATTTCAGGTGGCCGTGGTTCTTTGCCAGGTGGGGGGACTCAAACCTTTATTCCTGAAGTTTCTGGGCTGTTAGTAGTCCTGCCTGGATTGGGTTTTTGCAGTTTCCATTGATGTTAATAACAGGGCATGGTAGTACTAAGAGGTGCCCTAGGGGAGCTCCTGTATTCCAGGAAAACCCTTCTTTACCTCTATTGTGTAGTTGTAGTCTTATTTACCCCTGATAGTCAAGACCAATCATCCCAGACAGAACAGTAATCCCCTTTTGTGCCAGTTGACTCAGTGGCATGAGAAGTCCAAAGTGGCCAGGTGGCAGTCTTAACTTCCAGTTCAATGTTAGGAGCACTAACACTGTTAGGAGCACTTTTCCTTTTGAAACTAGGATGTGTAAACCAGCAGAGCTTAAGATTTCAGGGACAAGAAGCAAAATTTTCCTAGTGGATCACTAGGGGTGATAGTCAGTGGTGCCACTCCCATTTCCACCTCTTGATTTCTGGACCCATGAATCCTGGCTATGGGAGAAACAGCACCATAGACTGGATGCTGATTCAGAGCATGCACAGCCTTCTGGAGAAGATTGCCCCGGCCCTGCAAGGTCACCAAATTGGCACCATAATTGCATCTTCAAAAGGCCATCCCACTGTTCTATCAACCCAGTTGGCTCTGGATGATGGGGAACATGGTAAGACCAGAGAATTCCATGAGCATGTGCCCATTCCTGCACTTCATTTGCTGTGAAGTGTGTTCCTAGATCAGAAACAATGTTGTGTGGAATAACATGATGGTGGATAAGGCATTCTGTAAGTCTACAAATGGTAGTTTTTGCGGAAGCATTGGGTGCAGGAAAGGCAAACCCATATCCGGAGTATGTATCTATTCCAGTTAGAACAAATCGCTGCCCCTTCCATGATAAAATGATCCAGTGTAATCAACCTGCCACCAGGTAGCAGGCTGATCATCAACGGGAATGGTGCCATACCAGGAACTGAGTGTTCCTGTTGCTGGCAGGTTGGGCACTCAGCAGTGGCTGTAGCCAGGTCAGCCTTGGTGAGTGGAAGTCCATGTTGTGGAGCCCATGCATAACCTCCATCCCTACCACCATGACCACTTTGTTCATGAGCCCATTGGGCAATGGCAGGAGTGGCTGAGGAAAGAGGATGACTTGTATCCACAGGATGAGTCATTCTATCCACTTGATTATTAAAATCTTCCTCTGCTGAAGTCACCCTCTGTTGCACATTCACATGGGACACAAATATCTCCATGTTTTTTGCCCACTCAGAAAGGTCTATCCACACACCTCTTCCCCAGACCTTTTTGTCACCAATTTTCAAATCATGCTCCTTCCAAGTCCCTGACCATCCAGCCAAACCATTAGCAACAGCCCATGAGTCAGTATATAAATGCACCACTGGCCAGTTTTCCTTCCAAACAAAATGAACAACCAGGTGCACTGGTCGAAGTTCTGCCCACTGGGAGGATTTCCCTTCACCACTGTCCTACAAGGACATCCCAGAAAGGGGTTGTAGTGCTGCAGCTGTCCACTTCTGGGTTGCCCCTGCATATTGCATGGAACCATTTGTAAACCAGGTCTACATTTTCTCTTCTTCAGTCAACTGACTGTAAGGAACTCCAAGAGGCCATACATAGCTCTGGCCTGGGAAAGAGAAGGTAATGTGGCAGGAGTGGAGGCCATGGGCATTTGGGCCATGTCCTCATGTAACTTACTTGTGCCTTCAGGACTGCTCTGGCCCTATCTCATATATACCATATCCATTTTATGATGGAGTGCTGCTGTGCACACCCAACTTTAAGTTTGGTGGGTCAAACAACACCTAGCTCAAGACAGGCAACTCAGGTCTCATAGTGAATTGGTGGCCCATGGTTAAGTATTTAGTCTGTTCTAAAGCCCAGTAGCAGACTAAAAGCTGTTTCTCAAAAGAAAAGTAGTTATCTACAGTGGCTGGTAAGGCTTTGCTCCAAAATCCTAACAGTCTGCATTGTGATTCTCCTATGGGGGCCTGCCAAAGTCTCAAGCAGCATCCCTATTCGCCACTGACACTTCCAGCACCATTGGATCTGCTAGATCAATTGGCCTAAGTGACAGAGCAGTTTCCATAGCAGCCTGGACATGCCACAGAACCTCCTTTTGTTCCAGTTCCCACTCAAAACTAGCAGCTTTTCTCACTTGGTAAATGGTCTTGAGCATACCCAAATGAAGAATAGGCTGTCTCCAAAGTCCAAAGAGGCCAATGAGGCTTTGTACCACAGGATGGGCCAGATGCAACAGCTTATCCTTCACCTTAGAAGGGATATCTCGACATGCCCTACACCGCTGGACACCTAGAAATTTCACTGAGGTGGAAGGTCCCTGTATTTTTGTTGTATTTATCTCCCATCCCATGACACGCAAGTATCTGACCAATAAGTCTAGCGTAGTTGCTATTTCTTGCTCACTAGGTCCAGTCAACATGATATCACTGCAAGGGAATGCCTTAAGGTAACTGGCTTGAAAGACACTTCTATTTTTACATAACTCACCCCTACCACCTCTCTTTTCATCAAGACCTGTAACTAGACTAAAGTCCCAACAGGCCCTTAAAGGTGAGGTACAAAGTGTGACCCATGAGGAGGTATGCTATACTCCAAAAGAACTGCATGAATTTTCCAATCTATATAGACATAAATCAGGGGACTGTCTGTGGGAATGGCTATTAAGGATGCGGATAATGGTGGAAGGAATATAAAGTTGGATCAAGGTGAATTTATTGATATGGGCCCACTAAGTAGAGATTCTGCTTTCAATGCTGTAGCTCAAGGGTTTAGTAAGGGCATTAATAGTTTGTTTGGATGGTTGGCTGAAACATGAATCAAAAGGTGGCCGAAGTTACCTGAGGTCAAAATGCCAGAACTGCCCTGGTTAATGTAGATGAGGGAATCCAAAGGTTTAGAGAGATGGGTATGTTAGAATGGATTTATCATGGAATACCTGCTCACACACCCCAGGAAAGTTCAGAGGACACATCTTTCACCAGAACCTTGAGAAATAAATTTGTAAGACTAGCTCCATTATCTCTGAAGAACTCTGTAGTCTCCTCAGGGAAGTCCATTACAGTTTATCTAGCAAAGGCTCAGCAGTTTGCAGGGAGTCTCTCTCCCCATTCAAAATTCTGTTTTTGAAGGATCACTCCCAGTACCAAGCTGTATTAGCCAGGGTTCTCTAGAGAATCAGAACCAACAGGAGATACCTCTAAATATGAGATTTATAAAGGTGTCTCACACAACCATAGGAATGAAAGAATCCAAAATCTGCAGAGCAGGCTATGAAGCTGGCAGCTCCAATGAGCAAACTCCATAGGAGAGGTTTGCTGTCTGAAGAAGCAGTGAAAAAGTCTCTCTTCTTTCTTAAAAGTCTTCAACTGATTGGATTATCTCATGGGTAGGAGACATGCCTTAGTTGTTTACAGATGTGATAAGACACAGACACTGTTCTAGTTTGCTAGCTGCTGGAATGCAACACATCAGAGATGGATTGGCTATCAATAAAAGGGGATTCATTTAATTAACATACAGTTCGTCAGAGGAAAGGCAGCTAACTTTCAACTGAGGTTCTTTCTTACGTGGGAAGGCACAGGGCGATCTCTGCTGGCCTTCTCTCCAGGCCTCTGGGTTCCAACAATTTTCCCCAGGGTGATTCCTTTCTACATTTCCAAAGGCCTGGGCTGAGCTGCAAGTGCTGAGATGAGGAATGCTGAGCTGCTTGGGCTGTGCTACGTTGTGCTCTCTCATTTAAACATCCAGCCAATTAAATCAAACATCATTCATTGTAGCAGGCACACCTTCTAGCTGATGGCAGATGTAATGAGCAATAGATGAAGTTCACGTACCGTTGGCTCATGTCCACAGCAACAGAACTAGGTGCCTTCACCTGGCCAAGTCGACACCTGAACCTGACTACTACAGATGCTTTCACTCGGTGATGACTTAATACACTAGCCTTCTGGTTTATCAACCAGCCATGACATATCCCTGCAGAAATACCGCATATCACTGGGTATCATCACTTGGCCAAGTTGACACAATAACCTAACCATCACAGCCACCCTCCCTCAAAGCACCAGGATTTCATAGGTGGCTTCTCTCCAACTATTAGGAAATAGACAATTTCACTGCTACTTAAACTGTTTCTAGGGAGGAGAGAATCTCACACAACACTTCACCAAAACTCGATACAACTAAGAAGAAAAAGAAGGAAGAAAAGAGAGAAATCCACAGACCTATCTCAATGATGACAACCAGTGCTAAAATTATAAATAAAGTACCAGTAAAGATAATTCAGAGGACAATAAAAGAAAGTCATACCAAAAGAAGTAAATTCCAAGGATTTAAAGATGGTTCAATATTAGAAAATGTTATGCTAATAAATATATCTGCTATCATTCAATTTCCATTTCAAAATTTAAAAAACATTAATAAAATAGGTGCTAATGGATACTTCTTTAATATTATTGAAAATTATTGTTCTTCACCCAAAAGCTAGGACTATATAAAGACTAGAAGCCTTCCACTAAAGCTAGAAATAAAATAAGAACTCCCATTGTCAGCTGTGAGAAGAAAAGTCATAAGAAGTACAAAACTTCAGAAGGAACAGGTGTCGGATTATAAAATTTATGCCAAAAATCAAACTTTTAATACTACAAATAACAAGTTAGAAAATATAGTGAGAGAAAAGACGTTTTTCACAATAGAAATAAAAAGTGTGATAATAACTGTTAGGGTACTATGCAAAAAGCTTTAAATTCCTATTGAAAATCACAAGAATTATTTTGGGGAAAACCTCTGTTATTTTTCTTTGGAAGACTATTAATAAGGTAGCTTCAATTCCTGAATTTAAACTCTAAATTCAGTATGTTTTGAATCCAATTACCAACAGAGTTTTTTTTTTTAACTTTTTTTAATTGTATAATATAACACACATACAAAGCAAGGAAAGGAAAAAAACAGTAATTTTCAAAGCACACTTCAACAAGTAGTTACAGAGCAGATCCCAGAGTTTGTCATGGGCTACCATTCCACCATCTCTGATTTTTCCTTCTGGGTGCTCCAAAACACTGGAGGCTAGAAGGAATATTATTATAGTGATTCAAGAGACATAGTCATTTCCAACAGAGTTTTGATTTGGAATTTAATACATTGAAACTAAATTTTATCTGGTAGAATAAATACAAGATTAGAATCAGAAAATATCTGAAAATAAACATAGTTAATATGATTATAATACTGTCAGATATTAGAACATTGTTTAAGATTTCTGAAATCCTAGAATGAGCTGGGACTCAGCATCAAGGGTTGAGAAAACCTTCTCCACCAAAAGGGGGAAGAGACAAAATAAAGTGTCAATGGCTCAAAGATTCCAAACAGAGTCGAGAGGTTATCCTGGAGGTTATTCTTACACATTAAATAGATACCACATTTTTAGTTAAGGTGTAATGGAGAGGCTGGAGGGAACTGCCTGAAAATGTAAAGCTATGCTCCAGTAGCCATGTTCCCTGAAGAAGATTGTAAAAAAAAAAAATAAAACATTGTTTAAGGCAGTAGATATTTAATACGATATGCATATGGAACCAGGATAGACCAAGAGAACAATGTAACAGAATGGAGAGTCCAAAAATGAATTCAAGTCCATATGAGAATTGAGTATTTGATAAAAATGACATCTTTAAATTTATCAGCAAGAATGAATTATTCAACGAATTGGGTTGGGAAAACTGACTAGTTACTTGAAGGAAAAATATCTGGATTTTCTCACTTTATTTTTCATGTGCAAATAAATCAATTAGCATTGCTGTATGCAAACATTTGAAAGCTTGGATGCAAACAGAGGGGAATAGCTTAGTCTTCACACCGGGAAGCCTGTGAAAAGCATTAGAAGACAAGCCTGGGGGCTTGAGGGTGAGAAGAAGTCCTACTACCACGTGAGTCCTCAAGGCCCAGTTGAGGCCAGGCAGGTGGACAAGTGAGATGTGTGTTCCAGGACAAGCCCAGCTCTCGAAGGCCCATTCTCCATCCTTTGTTGAGGCCCGCTCTTCCAGCTGTCCTGTAAGGCAGAAACACATTTAAGTGGACAGTGCAACAGTGGCTCAGTGGCAGAATTCTCGCCTGCCATGCCACAGACCCAGGTTCGATTCCCGGGGCCTGCCCATGCAAAAAACAAAAAACAAAAAACAAATGCATGTAAGAAATATTAGGCAAAAAGCCAGCAGTATGAGTATTCTCACCTTAAAAAAAGACAAACAAATCAGCTTTACAAAACCATTGAAATAAAGAGGTTACAAAAATTCCCGATTACTGGATGAATGCTCAGAATACCAGGCACAATCAGAAAGCCCACAGCTGACCAAATCCCGTTCACAGTCACAAAATGAACTGCTCTCGAATAAATACAGCGCAGGATTGTTTTTGACCCAGGTAGAGAACGCTGTAATACTTTTGATTACTAAAGGAGACCAGGAACAGAGTTGCATTCTTCCGGCAAGCAGGAGTGATATTGTGAAGGTAGCGATTTTGCTCATCAATTTATAGGTGAGAGATGATCCAATTCCAGTGTGTCTGCTTTTGCTGCTTGTACTTTTACAGCATTTTCCACATTGCTTCTCTGCAGCTGGCCGGGCCACCAGCACACCTGCAATCCCAGTAGTAAGTGGAGATAGACTTTGAGTGATCTATGCTTCCTCAATCCAGTGGCTCTCAAATTGGAGTGTGTCAGAATCACAGGAAGAGTTGGTTAGAACACAGAGCGCCAGGCTCTGTCCCCAGAGTTTCTGATTCAGTAGGTCAGGGGAGGGATCTGATGTCTTCCATTCCTAATATATTCCTAGGTACTCATGCTGCTAGTCCAGGGACCCCGTGTGAGGGCCTCTGGGCTAATCACATGTCTTTCCATAATCAACATGATGGGAAGCTGATGAGACAGTGTTGGACTCTGAGGCTCTCAGTCTTCCCTTTATTGTATCCACCACTGGACTAATTTCCAGCTTCATCCCCATGGCATTCACCCAGAGACAGGTCTGGCGAGGGACTGCACTTGTGTGAAAATGACTGCCCTTCTTTATTGCCCTTCTTCCTTCACTTTACCAGTGGAGAAGGGTTGGAGGGACCAGTATGCATAAGGTTGGCTGTGTGTGTGTGTGTGTGTTTGTGTGTGTGTGGCTGAGTGCTTCAAGGCTCATGGGATTTAAATACAAGTTCTAAAAATGAGTGCTAGTTCACACATCCTCTGATAGTCCTGTAAATCCTAATAAAAAAAACTTCTGAACTTCTCTTGGAACGTAACAAAATAATATAGCTGGAGGAAATAAATCGTCAAGAATATAGAACAATTCTAGTGGGGGTGGAGAGAGTAGGGGTGGGGGAGGATTTGCCTGGCTGACATAAATACCTATTTCAAAGCAGTAATTAAAAAAAAAAAAACAGCAGGGGTTCAGATACAAAGAGAAAACTGTGTACATAAACCATGTAGAAAAGGACCAAGAATTAGATGAAATAATATGGAAGACAATAATGTATGAAAAGCCAAATATCAGCAAGCAGTATGGAAGGGAAAGGTTATTTAACAAATCATGTTGGAATATTAGGGATTGAATTGGAAAAAGGAATAAGATTCACACCTTATACTCCTGGCCAAAATTAAAGTTACATATTTAAAAATCAATCATAGAGAATAAGTAGCACAGTACAGGACTTTCTATTTTCCATTCTTCTTAGGAAGTATAGAGGAGGTGAAGGAAATAGCATTTGCTGAGTTACTTCTGTATGGTACAAGAGTACTTACCTTATCCTATTTAGTTCTTAGAGCAAAATGCTGAGGCAGGTTTTACCCTTCACTTTTAGAAAAGGATATTGAGGTTTAGAGAAATTCTGTTACTTTCTCAAAGTCAAACAGGGAGCAGTCAGAGGAGTCTCGATCATCTGACTCCATGTCCAGTGCTGCCCAAGTGCTTACTTCCCACCAGGCTGGGGGGCAGAAGATGGAGCCCCAGTTCCAGTCCCCAGATGGACTGGGGACTGTGGGAAGTGGAACACGCTCGGGCCAAGGTTGAGGATGGGGCAGCAGCCCAGTGGTATAGGGTTGACAGGTCTGGTAAGGACAGGGTTCTAAATGCTTTCCAGGGCCCCCTGAGCACTCAGGCAACTTGCTGGAGTTGGAGGAGAGAGCTGAGTAGCTGGGTCCCAGGAAAAGCTGGGGAGTTTGATGGAAATGCTGGGACACATAGAACCTGGAGCGTTACATCCATCCTGACTTGTTCCTTCAGCCTCCAATCTCATCTGCCCAGGCCTAACCCTGGTCCCCCTTTACAAGGGGCCTGGAGAAGCCGCATGGTGTCATAAAAGGGCAGGCACACAGGGTCAAAGAAACCTGTTTAATCGTGTTTCTGCTGCTTTCTAGGTATATGGCCTTGATCAATAACCTAATACGTCGAAGTCTTAGTTTCCAATTTTGAGATGAGTATAATAGTGCCCACCTCATGGAATTCATGTGGGGATTAAATGAGCCAAGTCAGGTCAAGAGCTAACCATAATACCTTGTACAGACAGGCTTTCAATCAGTATTAGTTGAATAAGTGAATTTACATATTTGTTCAATGAATATATTTACTCATTAGCTCTGAAGAAGGCTTGAAGCTCAGGGAAAGGAGGTTTATCTAGCTAGGTCTGCCTGGAATATAAGATTTTTCACATTTCTCATCAGTTGTAATTGAAACGTTCCAATTTGGGAAACTGGGTCAAGCCACATCACTGTGCATTAATTATAAGCTGTGATCCCAGCAACCTGTGGGAAATGAGAAAATGATCCAGTGCCTGCAAGGTTCCTAACACAGCCTGCCTGTGGTGACAGGTTCCATAGTCACCACCCCTTACAATTGCATGGACCTTCCTTTAAAGTGCAGAAAGAGCTGTCCACACATATAACTCACCTTCAAGGAAGGTAATGCTATCCCATTTTGTAGGTGAGGAAATTAAGCCTCTAAAAGGTGAAGGGACTTTCTCAGGTTGCACCTGGTAGCTTGTGGCATAACTGGAGTGGGAAGCCCCACGATGGCACACACTGGTCATCATTACAGCATATGCTCATTTAACTTGCTACAGACTTAAAGGAGGGAGCCATAGAAGGTCTAGCTGCTTCCATCTGCCCCGTCTTAGGTGGAGGCTTGTAGGATCCCACCTAGAGGTTGTGTCCCATACCCGATTCAGAGCCAGTTTGGAAGGAGGCAGGAAGAAGCTTCAGCCTCAATCCTGTAGAATTATGAGGCCAAAGGAACTTTGTCCATAATATTCTTACATCCCAGCATCCAGCCGCCCAGCTAGAAACTGTAATCCACTCTAGAGCTGTGGAGATCGGTCACGAGAACATGGGTCAAGTCCAGCACAGGGTTAGGGGTGGATGTGCTTACTTGGAGTGACGAAAGGCTACACAGGTGGGGAGAAACCACCCGTTTATTGAGCACCTACTATGTGCCACGTCCATACACTATCAATGAACCCCACAGCTTCTCGTGGTACTGCTCCTAATGTCCCTTTACACCAATGATGGGACAGAAGTTTGGAGAGTGACAGATCATTCCCAGCATCTCAAAATAGGTAGATGTTGTTATAAAGATTTAAATCCAGCTCTGTTTTCTATGATCCAGTGCTTTTCCCATCAAGGAGACTAATGGGGCCCTGTGATGGTCTAACTCCGGTGTCCTCTGTGCTATCTGGGGAAAGCTGAGTTACAGCCTTTGATTACTACTCCCCCTGGGAAGACAGGAGTTATGTGTGATGCTGTATTTGGAGCCCTTAACCAAATTGTAATCAACTATTGGATTCCCATAGAAGGCCTGGGAAGGCGAAACAGGGCATTGTTCCCGCATCCTACACTCATACAGGAAGGGAGGACAACCAGGAAGGAACCAGGCTAGGGTCTCAGTGCCAGGATAAAGACCCCCGCGAGACCCCCTGTGGAACCAGCACCTCTTACCTCCCAAAGCAAAGAGCCACAGTCTTCTTCATCCTGGAGGTGCCTGCCCTCTTGCACAGCCTTCCCTCACACTTCCTTCCTGGGGGAAAGGGGAGGGGCTGATACACATGATAAGATTGGGAAGAGGACCTGAGATTGTGTCCCTCCACGGCTCCCAAGCACGCTCCCCTTTGACCCTCCTGCACATGTGCACATGTTTTCTCCTGGTTGCCATCCCCCTCGGGGGGTGCTGACCAGGGCAGGACCAAGCCTGGAGTTTGGAGTGGGTAAACCCAATTCAGGTAAAAGTGTTGGGAAGCCAGAAAGTGGCTGCAGATTCTAGGAGCTATAGAACTCACTTTTTGATGGCTCCTCTGTTGTATTGCTTGGAGCCTGGGGGGAAGAGGGCTGGATTGATTTTCAGCCTGTGATTAATTATCAGCCCTGAAATTCCAACCCGGGGAATGTTGGGGAGGGAAGAACTAAGGCAGATGCGGCCTATGGGTATAGATTCTTTACCTATGCCCACCTCCTCCAGCCAGATGGATGTTCCCAGGTACTCTGCTACCTGCCCCTCTGCTCAGAAAACTCCCACTGTTTTATCTTAGAGCCCCAAGAGGGGTCTGGGGTCATGGATTTAGGGTCCATCGCCCTCTCTGGGCTTGTTTTCCACAAGCTCTGCCCACCTGATTGGGACTGGTCAGCACTCCCTGAATACCACTCCCCTGCGCTGGCATCTGTAGTGCCCACCCAGCTGGTAGTGCTGAGGGCAGCCATGGAGTCTGGAAAGAGCCTGAGAGGTTGCCTCATTCTACCTCCTGTCCAGACAAGTGGTCCTCTGGATTTAACTTTCATGTCTGGCTTCTCAGAGCAATCTCTCTGCCAAGAGAAACGCAACCAGGCATTTCTGCTTCATCTAAAGTATCTGCTTAGAAAATAAGAAATCTGCATCCTTGCAGCTTCTTATGTCTGGTTCAAGTACCTCCAGTGCCACCAACATGCATACTGGAGAGGAATCCCTCTCCGGACAGTTGGGTCCTCTTTGATTCCTTTGCCTTAGAAATTGGAAGATGTTTCACCATTTGGTGGGCCTGAATCAAGCACTGACAATCCCCTCAGTTGATTCCCTTTGGACACGTGCCTCATCTTCTCAAGCTGTTCTAGCTCCCTGAGGCTGGGGCTGTACTCAAGTCCTCTCTCTGCTCCTCATGCTTGGCACAGAGACATTGCGGAGAAATTCCTGCAAATAGCTTTGGCCTGGCAGCTCATCCCATCCACCAGCATCTCAGATGGAAATGGAAGGCTGGACATGTGGACAGCCTCCTTCATTCATCCATTCATTCATTTCCCACTGCGTGTTCCCAGCTGGGACTTCAAATTGCTTATCCCTTAAAGGAGGAAAGTGACATGCTAGTGGACAATCACAATGTCGGGTGACCACTGCTAGAAGGGACTTAAATAGAGGATGCCGAGGGAGCATGGGAAGAAGCAACCAATCAGACCAGCACTGGCGAAGCAGGGGGGAGGCCACGCCAGAGCCGAGCCTGGAAGGATGAGCAGACACAGCCAGCTGGGTGTTGCAGAAGGGAGCGCCCCGGGAGAGCCTTTTGACTCAGGCTGCCCAGTCATTGAGCACGGAGCATGGGTCTTTCCTCTGCTAATGTGAGCCACAGAGATGCACCGACAGTTTTGAAAGAAGGTCATCAGGTGACTTTAAACTTCACTCTTAGGGTCACCAACTTGTTCCAGTTTGTTCAGAACTTCCCTTGTTTTAGCAGTGAAAGTCCCACGTCCTGGGAAGCCCGTCAGTCGTGGACAAGCCAGGATAGTTTGTGAACCTACTGAGCCCCTGAAGCCAGAAGGGCAGTTTGAAGTATTACGTGCTGTAAATCCTTTAGTTATCTTCTGATCAGCACTATTACCTTGCACCGTAACAGTTTCCCGTTAAAGGCATTAGTGAATTCATTGCAAGCATTAAAAAGTCACCATTGTTTTTGAAAACATGTATGGGGATTTCTGTATATGTTTTTAATATCTCAAGTGGCTTGGAATTTGAATGGCTCTGGCATCAGGAGGAGGAGTGGGGAACAGGGAGGTGAGAGAGAACGTGGCACAGAGGTTATGCCTGCTGGGCAGGAAGGGTGGTGGAGGTGAGCCTGGAGAGATAGGCAGCAATCACAGGGCCTGATGGGCCAGGCCAAAGCTTCCATCACAGAGCTCCAGGAAGCCAAAGAAAAATGTTTGCAGAGGGCTGCCATGGCTGGATCAGAAGTCCAGGCTGAGGGAGGTTTGGAAGGGTGATTGGGGTGGGGTGGGGGTGGGGTAGAGGCCAGGATCAGAAGGGAAGATCTTTCAGGAGATGGCTGTAATTATCCAGGGACAGTTCAGTAGACATGGAAAGAAGGGATTATTAGGAAGGAGAAATGTACAGGACTCAGTGATTGGCTGAGGGTGGGGGTGAGGGGCCAGGAAAAATCACTCATTTGGGCTCTGGGTATGTGACAGTGTCAATCACCAAGACAGGATTGCAGGAGAGAGCATCTTAAGGGGAAGATACAGGGTTTGCTTTTGGGTTTGTTGTTTGGTCTCTGGGACCCCCAAGTAGAGACATCCTCTAAGCAGAGGGATATAAGCATCTGAAACTTAAGAGACACATGGGCTGGAGACGAATATTTGAGTGTTGTGCTGGTTTGAAACTGTTGTGTACCCCAGAAAAGCCATGTTCTTTAACCCTGCTTCAGTACTGCTGGGAGGGATCTTTTGATTATGTTGTTTCCATGGAGATGTGGCCCACCCAGTTGTGGATGGGACCTTCTGATTAGGTGGTTTCCATGGAGCTGTGTCTCCACCCATTCAAGGTGGGGTTGCTTACTGGAGCCCTTTAAGAGGAAAGAGCAGACACAGCCCACACAGCCAGAGACCTTTGGAGATGCAGAACGAAAACACCCTCGGGGAATCCTTATGAAATGAAAAGCCGGGAGAGAAGGTTAGCAGATGCTGCCACGTGCCTTCCCGGCTGACAGAGGTGCCAGAAGCCAAACACCCCAGCAGATGCCAACCACGTGCCTTCCCAACTGACAGAGGTGTTCCAGGTGGCATCAGCCTTTCTTGAGTGAAGGTAAGCTCTTGTTGGTGCCTTCATTTGGACATTTTCATGGCCTTAGAACTATAAACTTGCAACTTAGTAAGTCCCCTTTTTAAAAGCTATTCTATTTCTGGTATATTGCATTCCAGCAGCTTCAGCAAACTAGAACAGGTGTTCAAGTCCCAGGTTATTGAAATGGGTGAGTAACAATGGAGCATGTAAGTGAAGTGGTAGGAGGCTCCAGCCCACTGAGTGAGGCAGAGTTGAGTCTCCACCTCCTAGAAGAAGGGCTGGTGGTTGGACTTGCTTGTCCAGGCCAGTGGCCATTGCTAGAGCCTTTCACGTGCATGAGCAGAGTCCTGTCCCTGGGAACCATTTGTAAAGTCTGTCCTTTCTTGCATGGCCCAGTTCTAGATAAAATGACATTAATGATACCCATTGACTTCTCAGGACTGTGAGGAAGCTAGTGTATGCACTGGGCTTGTTTTGCAAATAACCTGTCCTGTGGCGCCGTGATGGCATGTGGACCATTCACACGTTCCTCTCCTCTCCCAGGATTCTGCACCTGTCTGAAGCTGCCAATACGTAACCCCGGCCTTTCCTCCAGGTATCTGAAAACCTGCACAGAACATCTCTTTAAAACATCATTCTGCGTACAAGGTGCTCAATTTAAGGTCAATTTCTATTTCTAGATAAGAAAAGCTAGTAAAAAGAGCATTGCACTGGGGTGGGTCAGGAGGTCCAGGCTTTGTGACTTGGGCTGTCTCCCTCTTTGAACCTCAGCCTCTATCTCTAAAATCAGGCTGTTGAGCTAGATGAACTGGCAAGACACAGCCCAGGTATGCTGAATGCATGATTCTAGTCAATACAAATATTCCATGCTTGCTGGTGCATGAGTCAGCAACGTTAAAAGAGAGTTCAGATCAGGGAGTTAAAACTGGTAATTTTCACCATTCTATTTCTTCATTCAATAAATTTGCATCAAATGCCCCCTAAGGGTCGGGCACTGTGGCAGCTCTTGGGGGAAGCAATGGGAAGCGCATACGACATCTGTCCAGCCCTCCTGGAGTCTAGCAGAAGGTCCAAGACCGAGGCAGGAGCTCCAAGCCCTGAGGATGCATCAGGCGAGTGAGAGGGAGGCAGGGAGGCTGGTGAGGAGGCTGCTGAGTCAGGTGTCCTGGGCTCCCTGCGCTTGCTGACAGCTTTCCCTCCAGATGGGCGCAAACCACCTCCACTTCCGTTAGGAAACCTGCTGGCCTTCTCTGGGGACGCGGTGCCACCCTCCCCAAGTGCCCACATCCCCCTTTCGTAAGGAGTGCCCTGTCTTGGCACGGAGCGAGCCCAGCTAGCTGCTCATCCTTCCAGAAG
>PVIY010012963.1:0-60403 GCA_004026745.1 Myrmecophaga tridactyla
TATCCTGGAGGTTATTCTTATGCATTAAATAGATATCACCTTGTTAGTCAAGATGTAATGGAGAGGCTGGAGGGAACTGCCTGAAAATGTAGAGCTGTGTTCCAGTAGCCATGTTTCTTGAAGATGATTGTACAATGATACAGCTTTCACAATGTGACTGTGTGATTGTGAAAACCTTGTGTCTGATGCTCCTTTTATCCTACCTTATCAACAGACAAGTAAAACATATGGAATAAAAATAAATAATAGGGGGAGCAAATGTTAAAATAAATTTAGATTGAAATGTTAGTGATCAATGAAAGGGGGGGTAAGGAGTATGGTATGTATGAGTTTTTTTCTGTTGTCTTTTTATTTCTTTTTCTGAATTGATACAAATGTTCTAAGAAATTATTGTGATGATGAATATACAGCTATGCGATGAAGAAAGAATGTTCATATTGTATGTTGATTGGTTTTAATAAAAATTTCAAAAAAGATCAGAGTTGTCTAATAATATTTTATTGCTGAAAATGTTTCTCTGTGTATTCACCATGTTGTAAGGACCAAACTTCTTCATATATATATATATATATTTATTGGTAGAACAACATGTAAACACAAACATTCTTAACATACAAACATTCCATACATGGTGTGCAATCAATGGCCCACAATATCATCACATAGTTGTATATTCATCACCATGATCATTTCTAGAACATTTGCATCACTCCAGAAAAGAAGTAAAATAAAAAATCTCATACATGCTGTGGTACTTAGATTCAGTTTTCAACTTGGCCAGGTGAAGGCACCTAGTTCTGTTGCTGTGGACATGAGCCAATGTTATGTGAACCTCATCTGTTGCTGATTTACATCTGCCATCAGCTAGGAGGCGTGCCTGCTGCAATGAATGACGTTCGATTTAATTGGCTGGTGCTTAAATGAGAGAGCCCAATGTAGCACAGCCCAAGCAGCTCGGCATACCTCATCTCAGCACTCACAGCTCAGCCCAGGCCTTTGGAGATGCAGAAAGAAATCACCCCAGGGAAAGTTGTTGGAACCCAGAGGCCTGGAAGGAAGGCCAACAGAGACCATCCTGTGCCTTCCCACGTAAGAAAGAACCTCAGTGGAAAATTAGCTGCCTTTCCTCTGAAGAACTAATGAAATAAATCCCCTTTTATTAAGAGCCAATCCATCTCTGGTGTGTTGCATTCCGGCAGCTAGCAAACTAGAACATACCCCTTACCCCTCCCTCTCATTAACCACTAGTATTTCCATCTACCCAATATATTTTAACCTTTGTTCCCCTCATTATTTGTTTATTTTTTATCCATATTTTTTACTCATCTGTCCATACCCTAGATAAATGGAGCATCATGCAGAAGATTTTCACAATCACACAGTAACATTGTAAAAGCTATACCATTATACAATCATCTTCAAGAAACATGGTTACTGGATCACAGTACAGCAGTTTCAGGCACTTCCCTCCAGCCACTCCAATACACCATAAACTAAAAAGGGATATCTATATAATGCATAAGAATAACCTCCAGAATAACCCTTTGAAATCTCTCAGCCACTGACACTTTTTTTTGTCTCATTTCTCTCTTCCCCCTTTTGGTTAAGAAGGTTTTCTCAATTTCTTGTTGCTGGGTCCCAGCTCATCCCAGGATTTATGTCCCATGTTGTCAGGGAGATTTATACCCCTGGAAGTCATGTCCCACATAGCAGCGGAGAGCAGTGGGTTCACTTGCGTGTCAGCTTAGAGAGAGAGAGAGAGAGAGAGAGAGAGACCACAACTGAGCAACAAAAGGGTTGGGGGTGACTCTTAGGCCTAATTTTAGGGAGGCTTAGCCTTTTCCTTTTCAGGAATGTTTAATAGGGGCAAACCCCAAGATTGAGGGCTTGGCCTAATGAGTTGGTTGTCCCCACTGCTTGTGAGAATGTCAGAAATTCTCCAAATGGGGAAGCTGAGTATTTCCTCCTTTCTCCCCAGTTCCCCCAGGGGACTTTCCAAATATTTCTTTATTCATTGCCCCAATCACTCTGGTATTTATTGGGGTATCACACTAACCTGGACAAACCAACAAAATCTCATGCCCTATTCAAGATTCCCTGCACTTATGGTGTTCAACTAAACTAACCATATGTTACATTAGGAAATGCACTACCCAAAATATAAATTTTGCACCAAATAAACATCTCTCCCTTTAGTCTCACACAGAAGTTGAAGTTTTAAGATATGATCAATATCATCCTTTACCTAGTCTTCTGATGCATCTTAGTCCTATCCAGATCATCTTCATTCATATATCTAATTGATGTCTGATCACTTTTTCAACTTTTTAAATAGTTCCTGTATGGGGTAATGCCCACTTTCATAGCTTCAGAGCTCTGACTCTGAGTCTCAGGTTTCACATAAATACCCAAAGTTTCTTGGAAAGACCATATTATATACAAATAGCTCAGTATCTCAGAATTTAGAATTAACAGTCATACCTCCTGAATATATGTGACTGCTGCAATAGCTTGCAATCTAGGACCCTTTACAATAAGCCCCAACCTAATAATCCATGCTCTTGACTTTAGTTCACTGAATTTTTATATTATAGTTAGTCCAAATAATTGAGGCACAATAATATTTGACTTTTTGTTCCTGATATTCCATTCACCATACAGCTCTTAAGATTCATTCATCTTGTTGCATGCCTCACAGCTTCAGTCCTTCTTGTGGCCACTCAGTAGTCCATTGTATGTTGTATCTTCCGTTCCTCAGATGTTGTACCCTTAAGCCACCTCCATCCATTGTGAACCATGAACATTGCCAGCATAAACACCAGTGTGCAAATGTCCATCCATGTCCCCACACTCAGTTCCTCCAGGTATATACCTAGCAACGGGGTTTCAGGATCATATGGCAACCCCACCCCTAGCCTCCTGTGGAACCACCACACTGCTCTCCAAGGGGTGCACCTCTCATTTCCCTACTGACAGTGAATGGAAACATCTCTTTCTCCACATTTGCTCTAGCACTTGTTTCTCTCTGACCATTTCAAAATAGTTTTATTCACACGTCATACAGTCCAATCTAAGTAAATAGCCATGCCTTCACCACCATACTCTGTCTTAAGACATTTCCTTTTCTTCCACAAAGAATCCATACCCCTTTCCTAATCCCCTGTCTGTGGACATTTAGTTTTGGCTTAATGGCTTTGTTACATTCAGTGGAAGCATATTACAATGTTACTGTTGACTATAGATCCTAGCTTACATTGATTCTACTTTTTCCCATATACCATCTATTTTCAACACCCTGACATTCTTTTGTTCTGCCTCCTGCAAAAACATTTTTTAATTTGTACATTTAATTACCATCATTGCACACTCTAGGCTTTCCAAAATTATACCGTCTCAATCTTTATCCTCTATCCTACCTCCTAATTTCATAAGTGCCCCCAGCCCTTCTCCCTCAGCCATACTCACAGTTAGCTTAATTCAGTGTACTTAAGTTATTGTGCTACAATCAGGTAGTATTGTACTATCCATATCTGAATTTTTACAATCAGTTTTGTTTCACAATCTATATTATTTCAGTACCAGTTACCCAATCTCTACCCTATTTCTATCTTCTGATAACCTGTGTTCTTAACTGAAATTTTCCAAGTTCACTTATTAATGTTAGTTCATATCAGTGAGACCATACAGTATTTGTCCTATTCTTTCTGACTAATTTCACTCAGCATAATGTCCTTATGGCCCATCCATGCTTCATGACTTTATTCTAAGACCAAACTTCTTAACATGATTTACAAAACCTTGCATTATCTGGCTCCTTCATATCTGTCTTCCTCACTCACTGTGCTTTATCCAAACTTGGTCTTTTTATTCTGCTCATCTTAAGAAACAAGCACCTTCCTATCTTAAGGCTTTTGAACATGCTATCCCTTTTGTCTTAGTTTCCTAGCTGCAATCACAAGTACCCCAAAATGGCTTAGCTGAAACAACAGGAATCGACTGGCTCATGGTTTCAGGATTAGAAGTCCAAATTAAGGTTCCAGCAAAGCAATGCTTTCTCCCTGAAGCCTGTGGCTTTCTGGGGCTCACTGCTGAAGATCCTCGGGTCCTTGGTTTCTCTGTCACATGGTGATCAATGATGTCATCTTTTCCTTTCTCTTCTCAGTTCCATTGACTTCGGCTTCTGTTCCTCCATATGGCTTTCTCTTTCTATTAATGAATTTCTTCTGTTTATGAAGGATTCCAGTAATATGAATTAAGACCCATCTTGTTTCTAAATTGGCCATACTCTAACTAAAATTAAATCTTCAAAAAGTCCTATTTACAAAGGGTACACACCTGCAGGAATGGATTAAAATTAAGAACATGTTTTTATGTGGTACATAATCCAACCTACCACACCCTCTGAATGGAAAACTCATCTTTCCCTTTTCAGCTGGCCAACTCCAAGTGATCTTCATGCCTATCTTTGTGTGTGTGTGTGTGTGTGAAAAATAACATATATAAAAAAGCAATACATTTTAAAGCACAGCAAAATTAGTTATAGAACAGATTTCAGAGTTTTGTATGAGTTACAGTTCCACAGTTTTGGGTTTTTCCTTTTAGCTACTCCAAGACACTAGAGACTAAAAGAAATATCAATATAATGATTCAGCAGTCATGCTCATTTGTAAATCCTATCTTCTCTATTATAACTTCACCTTCTCCTTTGATCTTTCTCCCAGTCTTTATGGGTATTTGGGCTATGCCTATTCTAACTTTGTCATGTTAGAAAGGGCTGTCGATAATATGGGGTAGGGGGATGGAACTATCTGATGTTCTGGAGAGGCTGGATCCTCTGGCTTTCAGGATTTATCTAGCCTAGGAACCCTTCTGGAGGTTGTAGGTTTCTGGAAAGCAATAATAGTGTATGGAAACTTTGTAGAATATCAGAAAGAGCCAGGTATTCTTTAGGGTTAGCAGAAATGGTCTTGGTTGGGGTTTGGCAAAACGTGTTACATAGCAATATCTAGCTGAAGTTTGCATAAGAGTAGATTCCAAAATAGCTTCTCAAACCTATTTGAACTCTCTCAGCCACTGACACATTATTTTGCCACAACATTTTTCCCTCTTTTGGTCAGGAAGACATTGTTGATCCCACAGTGCCAGAAAACAGGCTCATCCCTGGGAGTCATATCCCACACCGTCAGGGAGATTTTCATGCCTGGATGTCATCTCCCACATAGGGAGAAGGCAATTTTCCTTGCAGAGTTGGGCTTAGAGAGAGAGAGGTCACATCTGAGCAACAAAAGAGGTCCTCTGGAACTAACTATAGGTAGGCTTAGTTTTTCTGCTTCATAAATAAGCTTCACAAGAACAAGCCTCAAGTTCTTAGAAGTCTATTGACTTAGAAGTTCTTAATGTTTTGAGACAGTATCAGGGGTTTCCCCAATGGGAAAATTTAATAGTTCCAGATTTCTTCTCACATCCCTCAAGGGACTTTGCCAATACTTTTGGATTGTCTGCCTAACATACTCTGGGATGTATCTGGGGATTACATTAAGCTACACAGAATTACAAATTCTCCTTCCCATTCTGGGTTCCATGTGTTTGGGTTGTTTAAATGAGCTATCCAGACAGGTTGAGTTAGATTATGTGCTACGGAAAATTTAGGTTTTAGACAAAATAAACCTCTCTTCCTTTGGTCTCATGGAGTAGAGGAAAGTTCTAAAATATGGACAACGTCTTCCTTAATTCTGTATTCTGATTTACCTTAGTCCTGACCTGATTGGCTTTGTTCTTATCTCTAATTTAAGCCTGATCTTTTTTTCAATTATTTTAACAGTTGTTGGATGTGGCAATACTGCCTTTCAGACCCACAGAACTCCAACTCTGAGTCTTAAGTGTCACACAGGTGCCCCAACTTCCAGGGAAATACCAGGTGATGCACATATAGCACAACCTCTCAAAATCTAGAAATAACAATTATAGCTTTGTAATAAATGTGACTGCTATAAAACCTTACTATCTAGAACCCAATTTTCTTATAAGTATTTTTCTAAATGCGACCATACAATATTTGCTCTCTTGTTTCTGGATTAATTTATATCAGATAATGTCCCCCAGGTTCATTCATGTAGTTGCATGCCTCACAACTTTGCTTCTTTCTGTAGCAGCACAATATTCTATGATATACACCATTGTTCGCCAACCTTTCTCAGTCAGTGTATCCTTCAGACACATGCATTCATTAGGCATCATGTATAATGTCCAAAGTCAATCGTCCATGTTGTACATTATCCTCACTTAGTTGTATAATCAACCAAATAGAAAATCTAAACCTCCTCTTAACTCTTGTCCTTTACCCCCAATTATTTACCCCTGGTGTTGCTTTGGTACTGTGGCTGTCTTCTTGTTAAAAAAGAGTCCATAGCATGCAACAGTAGTTTTCCCCCATACCCCAATATTATTTGCTCTTTGTACAAGATTCATACCTTTGCAGTAGTTCATGCAAGAACTTATTTGTATTTGTAGTGTTAATCAGTGGGATACATGGCTCTATACAACCCCTTTCAATCATGTTCACCTTCGATATGGTAATGTTACTTATAGATTCACCAGTGAACCGCCTTCACTTCTATCTATTCCCTTACATTTAAGTTCAACCTCATTAGCTAATCGTTCACCTATCTCTAGATCCCATATATCTCTAGGTCCTCCATATTCTGTATTATAAGCCTCTGAGTTTACCTTTACCAGAGTCACAAAAGCAAACACATACAGTATCTCTCCTTTTGTGTCTGGGTCATTTCACTCAACATTATGTTCTCAGGGTTCATCCACGTTGTCATATGCTTCAAGACATCATTTTGTCTGACTGCTGCATAATATTCCTTTGTATATATATAGCACATTTTGTTTATCCATTCGTATGTTGATGGGCACTTGGATTCTTTCCATCTTTAGACAATTGTGAATAATGCCATTCTGAACATGTGCAAATGTCTGTGTGTCACTGTTTTCAGCTCTTCTAGGTATATACTGAGTAGTGGTACCGCTGGGTCATAAGGCAACTCCATAATTAGTTTTCTAAGGAACTGCCTAACTGTCTTCCATAGTGGCTGTACCGTTTTACAGTCCCACCAGTAGTGCATTAAGTGTCCCAGTTTCTCCACATCCTTTCCAACATCTGAGTTTCCTGTCTGTTTAATAGCAGCCATTCTTATAGGTGTGAGGTGGTATCTCATTGTAGTCTTGATCTGCATTTCTCTTATAGCTAATGAAAATGAACATCTTATTTTAGCAATCTGTATTTTTTTTTAGTAAAAATGTCTTTTTATATCTTTAGCCCATTTTATAATTGGGTTGCTTGTTCTTTTGTTATTGAGTTGTATGATTCCTTTATGTATATAGGATATTAAACCTTATTCAATATGTGATTTTCAAATATTTTCTCTCATTGAGTTGGCTGCCTCTTCACCTTTTTGACAAAGTCTTTTGAAACACAAATACATTTGATTTTGAGGGGTTGCCAATATTTTTTTCTTTTGTTTCTTTGCTTTGGGTGTAAAGTTTAGGAAGCTACCTCCTGTTAGTAGGTCTTGAAGATGTTTCCCTATATTTTCTTTCAGGAGTTTTATGGTACTGGCTCTTATATTTAGGTCTTTGATCCACTTTGAGTTAGTTGTTCTATAGGGTGTAAGGTAAGGGTCCTCTTTCATTTTTTTCTTTGGCTACTGACATCCAGTTCTCCCATACCCATTTATTGAAAAGACTATTTTGTCCCGGTACAGTGAATTCCTCAAGCCTATTTTAAATGCCACTTTCTCAGGGAAGCCTTCCTCTTTCTGAGACAAATTTAGGTTCATCTATTACATAGTCTCACAGTAAAGAAAAACTGTTAATTTTCCTTTATGGCATTTATGATATTTATAATAAATTTTTGTTTAATAACTTGAAGGAAAGGACCATATTTGCCTTTTTTGTATCGTACCTATTAGAGTTGTCCATAAATATTTTTGAGTGATCAAAAAAATAGATGGGATTCCTAGAAAAATAGTAAAGTTGTATGCTCAACAACCTATACAACATGTAAAGTAATAATCTAGGTGCTCCCAAATATTTTTAACCTTTTTTATCTTTAACTTTTTTATTTATAGTATAACATATATACAAAGCAAAGAAATAAAAAGAAGCAATAGTTTTCAAAGCACTCTTCAATAAGTAGTTACAGGACAGATCCCAGAGCGTGTCATGGGCTGCATCATCTCAGATTTTTCCTTCTAGCTGCTCCAGAACATTGGACGCTAGAAGGAAGAAATACTTTTTATCATCACAATCAACTTTTTTTGTGTGTGAAAAATACCATATATACAAAAAAAAAATAAATTTCCAAGCACAGCACAACAGTTAGTTGTAGAACAGATTTCAGAGTTCAGTATGGTTTACATTTCCACAATTTTAGTAAAAACTTCTAGCTGCTCTAAGATACTGGACACTAAAAGAAATATCAGTATAATGATTCAGCAATTATACTCATTTGGTAAACCCTGCCTTCTCTGTATAATTCCACTATCACCTCTGATCTTTCTCCCACTCTTTAGGGGTATTTGGCTATGCCCATTCTAACTTTTTCATGTTGTAAAGGGCTGTCAATAATATGGGGTAGGGGGATGGAACTAGTTGATGTTCTGGAGAGCGTGGCCCCTCTAGGTTTTAGGACTTGTCTGGTCCAGGAATTCATCTGGAGGTTGTAGGTTTCTGGAAAGCTACCCAAGTGAATGAAACCTTTGTAGAATCTTATATATTGCCCTAGGTGTTCTTTAGGATTGTCTGGAATGGTTTTGGTTGGGGATGATAGGTAGCAATGTCTAACTGAAGCTTGCATAAGAGGGACCTCCAGAGTAGCCTCTCGACTCTATTTCAACTCTCAGCCTCTGATACCTTATTTATTACACTTCTTTTCCCCCTTTTGGTCAGGATGGCATTATTGATCCCATGGTGACAGGGCCAGGCTCATCCTTGGGAGTCATGTCCCACATAGTGGGGAGGGTAACGATTTGACTTTGAGAATTGGGCTTAGAGAGAGAGAGAGGCCACATCTGAGCAACAAAAGAGGTCCTCCAGAGATAACTCCTAGGCATACTATAGGTAGGCTAAGCTTCTGTGCTACATACATAAGCTTAACGAGAGCAAGCCACAAGATCAAGGGCTTAGCCTAGCTCCCAAATATTTGAATGATTGGGCTAACATAGAGAAGCGGATAGAAGAGCAAGGAAAGATCCACCCCTCCCTCTGGCTATTCATAACCTAGACTATGGCCTACTTCTCCCTGTAATGGGCCTTGTAGCTGACTGCTTGGCTACTTCCTCACACCCAGCAGAAATCCCTATCAAACCTATTCTCTGGTAAATAAACTCCCCAATATTGAATGTTTTCCTTGTGCTTTTCATTGTCTTAAGTAAAATCTGGCCTTCTCCTAATAACATTATTTATCTTGCAGTCCTTGAAATAGAAGACACTTTTTCACCCACTTCTAGATTCGCAGTGTAAGGACTGGGAGGAAGTCTACATCTTTTTCCTTCCATATGGAAGCACTTTCCCTGTCTCACATCAACCTCTATTCTTTTGAAGTCCACACCTTCCACTTATATCATACTCTTTCCATCTTGGTGGCTATCTATAATTCCCTGAGGTACATTTATTTATTACATTAGCATTTATAATACAATATATATCCAATTTTTTTCTTCCCACCTTACTTCGTCCTCAGGGATTTTAATATTCACATAGCTAACTCTTCCAACTGACTTGGACCACAATTCCAAGTTTTCTTCCTAATGACCTTCATCTCTACTCCACTCTATTCACTCATGACTGTACTCAATACCTGGTCATGGGCATCTCTCAAGAATTTCTCCAACTTTAAGATGAAATCAAACTTTTACTAGAACCCCTTATCCTTTACCTTCCCTCATTCCTTTTCTTCTACTGAGCCTACTCTTCTTTCCTATCATGATTTTACCCAGGAGGACACATAATTTTCCCCCTTAAACTGGGATACTTTTAAGAGTGAAAGGGTGTCACTCTAAATAATTACACCAAGAAAAGAAACATAAATAGAGACTACACTGGGAAAACCAAGATCTATGGTCACATTACTTTTAATCTCTCAACCCTTCCCATTTTGACTTTCAGCCCCCTTCTGGTCCCACTTACTTTCTGCCTCAAGTAATTTTAATGAAACTGTAAGTTATATAACTTGTTATTGTGATATATTTCATACATACAAATGAGTATAAAACAAGTATATGTTGAATTTAAAGAAATATGATAACATGAATACTTGCATACCCACCATAGAAGTAGTTAGTATAGAATCCCTATAAACACTATAAATCTCAAAAAATGAATCCCCTCCATCCATGTTGTATGTAGCCACTACCCTGAATTTTGAATTAATCATCCCCTTATATTTATAGTTTTGTGACTCATATATGTATATCTAAACAATGTATTTAGTTTCCTTGTTTATAAATTTTATATATGTGAAGACAATGCATTCTTCTTTGACTTTTTTGTTCAACATTATGTTTTTGAGGTTTATCAGTGTTGATATATAGCTCATTTTTCACTGTTGCATATTATGCTCTTTTATGAAAATACCTTAATTTATTTTCTACATTTTATTGTTGATTGACATTTCAGTTCTTTCCACATCGTTATTAACAATGCTGTCATGAAAATTCTTTATATGTCCCCTGGTGAACATGCACAAGAGTTTCTCTGGGATAGTACATTTTACAGTACAGCATACAGAAAATGGCAATATGGTTCAGGAAATTGGGATAAAGGGGTAAGGCTCTTTGCAGCTGGAAGCAGCTAGTCCAGGGCTCTGGATACTTGAAGCCAGACTTGTCCTCTCTGGGGGCTGAGGACATCAATATCTTGGCACTCTGGAAAGTTTAGCAATAAGATTACAATTTCTAGGCTATAGGTACTTGTATATCTTTTGCTTTACTAGGTAATGCCAAACTTTTTGATAGTGACTATACTAATTTGCTCTCCCACTAGCAGTGGGTTGCAGTTCCAATTGCTCCACGTTTTCACCCATACTTGAATTGTCCACCTTTTAAATTTTCCAGTCTGGTAGGTATGAAAGGACTGATCATCGAAATCTTTAACTTATTTTAATTAAATCTGTCAGTTGTATGGGCAGCAAGCATCTTCTCTATGTTTGTAGCTTAATTATTAAAATTTTGCTTTTCACATTAATGTTTTTAATCCTTCTGAAATTGGTTTTTGCATGTGTGTGGGAGTAGAAGATATAATTAATTTTTTCTTTTCTTTCCTTTCTTTTTTAAATTAATTAATTTATTTATTTTTATTTTTTATTTTTTCACAATCACACAGTCACATTGTAAAAGCTATATCATTATACAATCATCTTCAAGAAACATGGCTACTGGAACACAGCTCTACATTTTCAGGCAGTTCCCTCCATCCTCTCCATTACATCTTAACTAACAAGGTGATATCTATTTAATGCATAAGAATAACCTCCAGGATAACCTCTCGACTCTGGAAAATCTCAGCCATTGACACCTTATTTTGTCTCTTTTCACTCTTCCCCATTTTAGTTGAGAAGGTTTTCTCAATCCCTTGTGCATTCAATAAATTTTGATATGTTGCATTTTCATTTTCATTTGCCTCAAGATATTTACTGATTTCTCTTGTAATTTCTTCCTTGAGCCACTGGTTGTTTACAAGTGTGTTGTTGAGCCTCCATATATTTGTGAAATTTTTGGTCCTCTGCCTGTTATTGATTTCCATCTTCATTCCTTTATGATCCAAAGAAAGTGTTTTGTATGATTTCAATCTTTTTAAATTTATTGAGACTTGCTTTATGACCTGGCATATGGTCTATCCTTGAGAATGATCCATAAGCACCTGAGGAAAAGGCGTATCCTGCTGTTGTGGAGTGTAATGTTCTATAAATATCTGTTAAGTCTATTTTATTTCGTGTATTATTTAAATTCTCTGTTTCTTTATTCTTTATTATTTAAATTCTCTGTTTCTTAATTCTCTGATCCTCTATCTAGATGTCCTGTCCATTGATGAAAGGGGGGAAATTGAGGTCTCCAACTATTATGGTTGATTTGTCTATTTCTCTTTTCAGTATTTTCAGTGTTTGCCTCATGTATTTTGGAGCACTCTGGTTTGGTGCATAAATATTTATGATTGTTATGTCTTCTTGTTGAATTGTTCCTTTTATTAACACATAGTGCCTTTCTTTGTCTCTTTTAATTGTTTCACATTTGAAGTCCAATTTGTCAGATATTAGTATAGTGACTCCTGCTCTTGTCTGATTGTTGTTTGTATGAAATATTTTTTCACAACCTTTCACTTTCAACTTATTTTTGTCCTTGGGTCTAAAATGCATCTCCTGTAGACAGTGTATAGATCGGTCCTGTTTTTTAATCCATTCTGCTAGTCCATGTCTTTTGATTGGGGAGTTTAATCCATTAACATTTAGTGTTATTACTGTAAGGGAAGAACTTTCTACTACCATTTTGCCTTTTGGATTTTATATGTCATATCTATTTTTTTATCCTTTTACCTTTACTGATAGTTTTTATTTCTACACTCTTCTCCACACCTCTCTCTCCTGTCTTTTCCTATCTGCCTCTAGTGCTCCCTTTAATATTTCTTGCAGAGACAGTCTCTTGGTCACAAATTCTCTCAGTGATTTTTTTGTCTGAAAACGTTTTAATTTCCCTGTCATTTTTGAAGGACAGTTTTGCTGGATATAGAATTCTTGGTTGGCAGTTTTTCTCTTTTGGAATCTTAAATATATCATACCACTGTCTTCTTGCCTCCATGGCTTCTGCTGAGATATCCAAACATAGTCTTATTGGGTTTCCTTGCTGTGATGGATTGCTTGTCTCTTGCTGCTTTCAAAATTCTCTTTCTCTTTGACATCTGACACTCTGATTAGTAAGCATTTTGGAGTATGTCTGTGTGAATCTATTCTGTTTGAGGTATGCTGTACTTCTTGGATTTGTAATTTTATGTCTTTCATAAGAGTTGGGAAATTTTCAGTGATAATTTCCTGATTAGTCTTTCTCCTCCTTTTCCCTTCTCTTCTTCTGGGACACCCACAACATGTATATTCATGCACTTCATGTTGTCGTTTAATTCACTAAGTACCTGCTCATATTTTTCCATTCTTTTTCCCTATATTTTCTTTTGCTTGTCAGATTTCAGATGTCCTGTTCTCCAGTTCACTAATACTTTCTTCTCTTTGAAATCTAACATTGTATGTTTCTAATGTTTTTTTCTCATCTTTTCTACTGTGCCTTTCATTCCCATAAATTCTGCGATTTGTTTTTTCAGACTTTCAATTTCTTCTTTTTGTTCATCCTTTGCCTTCTTTATACCCTCCCTCAACTCGATTTGATTTTTGATCAGATTTTCCATGTCTGTTCGCACATCCTGAATTAGTTGTTTCAACTCCTGTATCTCATTTCAATTGTTGGTTTATTCCTTTGATTGGGCCATATCTTCAATTTTCCTAGTATAACTTGTTATTTTTTGCTGGCATTTGGGCATTTGATTTCCTTAATTAGTTTATTCTGGAAATTGTTTTCACTCTTTTACCTAGGATTTTCTTGCTATATGGCTTTGTTCTCTATCTGTTCTTTGACAATCAGTTCAGCTTATTCTAGACCTCTAGCATAGGTTTTGTTTAACTGATCAGAATTTTTCAGTTCTTGTTTTCCTGTTTCTTGCTCTGCTTATATGGAGCCTTTTTTTCCTTAGGAGGGTCTGCTTAGATATTATAGACCCCTGTCAGATTTTCCAGACCAGACTGGCCTCCTCTCAGGAGGAAAGAGTCATCTGCATCAGTTTTCCCTGATGCTGAGACCCAGCAGGTTGACAGCCTTTCCTATGACTCTGTGCTTTTCCTTTCCTGCCTAGTATGTGGTGTTTGTTCTGCTTGTAGTTTCGCACCAGCGTCAAGTGGTGTGGTGCCTTTAACTTCAGTATACATTCCCAGCTTGGGATGTGGTTGAGACAGAGGAGAGGTTGTAGGCTGGCTTTAATCACTTCAGTTTTATAGTCCCTGGGGTCTGAATTCCTTGAGGGAGGGATTCCACCTGAGCTGGGCCCCACCCCTCTCCTGAGGAAGGGACAGCCTCCAGGGAATTAATTCCTTTCACCTGACCAGCCTTTTGTCTCTCAGAGAAGCTTAATTCTGCCCATGCCTGGGGCAGTTGGAGCCTGAGAGGCCTTGCAGTTCTATTTAAAGAGCAGATAAATAGTAGAAACAAAGCCAAAAAAAATTCTTTTCAGAGCAGGACCCCCATTCCTCAGGTTTGTTAATCAAGAGCTTAAGTTGGCACGTTGTTCTATGTATGTCTAGGTTCTATGTCCTCCTCCCTTTTTGGGGGATCCAGCCCTTTTCAAGGATTTTGTGCTGTCTGATCCAAAAAAAACCTGTTTGTTTTTTTGTTTGTTTGTTTGTTTTCCATCAGCCCTGCCCCGTCTGGGCCAGGGCAAAAAGTAATACCTTTAGGTCTTATTTGAGGTTTATCTGAGCTGAAGGCCTATTTTCAGTGGTCGGAATTGTTAATTAATTCTGCAAGTGGAGCTTGGTTGAGCTAAGCCCCTGCTGCTAGTAAAGTCTCTTTCCTTTCCCCTCTGGGAACCAGCCTGTGGGGGAGGGGCACCAACCTCCACAGCTTGGGGGGCTTACAGTTCTGTACTGAATCACAGCTGGTCCACCTTGTCCAGTCTGGGGTACGCTGTGTGTCCGGTCACTGAAGTGGCCCCAGCAGTTGTTCTGTCCTGTTCCTGGTTATTTACTAGCTGCTCTGGAGGACGAACTAAATTCCACACCTCAGTAAGCCACCACTTGGAACCAAAAATATCTTTCATTTCTTCTCTTTCATTTTCCATTTCATTTCTCTTTCCCTTCTTCTTCCTCTTCCCCATTTCCTTTCCTTCCTGTTCTTTTCCTTTCCTCTCCTCTCCTCTCCTTTCCTATGAATATGCAATTCCCCTGTATTATTGTTGAATGACTTCTCCTTTTCTCGCTGATCTGCAGTGCTGCATCTTTTCTATATCAAAATGTGAATATTACTGGGCTCTCTACATTTCTATCTCTGCACCAATATTAGAATGTTTCAATGATTTGTACTGTAATGAGCCTTGATATCTGGTGGCACTATTCCTCCAACTTTATTCTTCTATAGGCATGCCCTAGCTATCTTTGGTCCTTTGCTTTTACATATAAATTTTTTAAAAGCCTGTCAGGTTTCATGAAAACATAATTGGGATTTCAGTTAGAATTGCACTGACTCTATAAATCAATTTGAGGAGGAATCCTCCTTTTCATGAACATAGCTATCTCTCCATTTTATATTTAATTTCAATATAGTTTTAAATTTTCCACATATAGGTCTTTTATTATCTTTATTTTTAAGGCACCTTATTGTTTTTGTTGCTGTTGTAAACGGTGAACACTTTAAATTGTTTTCTAATTGTCTGTTGACGTATGATGCTAATGTTGTGTGGCGATGCCATTTTAAAAATATTGTTTGTATATATCCAGCCATCATGCTAATTTCTCTTATTTCTAATAATTTACCTGTAGTTTTACACTGCATATTATGGTTTTATGTCAGTCAGTATCATAACCTCTCTTCTAAACAATATCAGGGTCTTAGAGCACATTAAATCCAATCACCTCTTCCTTAATTTGCTTGCTATTTTTAGCCCCTGTATTAGTTCTGTCCTTTTTGTAAACTTATAAGTTAGACATCATTATTATTTCTTGAATCTCAGACTGACCATCAGGTATCACATTTATTTCTTTAAACATTTTGTGTATAACTGTTTTATATTCTGTATCTAACAGTTTCAATATCTGTATCTTTTAAGTGTCTAGATCTCTTTTGTATTTTCTGGTTGACCCGCCCTTGTAGTGGCATGTTTCTTTTATTGTTTGAATTGTATGCTTATTGCTAGATTTTACACTATGGGAGTCCTGTGGGCCTTGTTTACAGAGGAAATTTGCTTCTTCTTCAGTAAATGGTCATGAGGTACCATTCTCTCAGAGCCCTTTAACCCAGTGGGCCTCAGCTCAGCTGAAGAGGTCCAAGCTCAATTTCTCGATTTGCACTGGCCCAAGGCTCATTATCTTGATAGCAAGTTCTGCTGTAGCCATCTGCTTACTCTAAAGGGAGTGCCACCCATATTGGCTGTCCACCACTCATGCCCAGTTCCCTGTTCTTCCAACTTCATCATAGATTTTATTTGTTTTGTCAGGGGAATGTCCCTTATAGACCATCTCTGCCTCTTATACAACCAGTAGTTTCTCTAAGATCTCTAATACAGTATTCTTTTGGAAGACAGGTTGTGTATGTGTGTGAGTGTGTACGTGTGTGTTGACTTAACCTGGAACCTGATTTATTGTCAGAGCACACATACTTCTCAGGAACTTATCAATTGTCTTGATTTTCTCCCTTTGATTTTTTTTCTTATTTATGTATTTGTTTATTTAATTTAAAACAAACACTCCCTCTCCTCTCTCCATCCCCTGGAAACCTCTAATCTGCTTTTTATCTGAGTATTTGCTATTTCTAGTCATCTCTTATAAGTAATATCGTACAATGTTTGCCCCCATGTGCCTTGCTTATTTCACTAAGGATAATGTTTTCAAGGTTCTTCAATGTTGCAATGTGTCTCATAACTTCATTCTTTTTATGGCTGAATAATATTCCATTGTGCATATGCCCCACGTTTTTTAATCCATTCATATGTTCAGGGATACTTGGATTGTTTCTAGCTTCTGGCTATTGGGAATAACGCTGCTATAAACATTGGTGTACAAGTGTCTCTTTGTGACTCTAGTATTTTTTTTTAATGTGACTCTGTTTTCACTCTGAGTGTATACCTAGAAGTGGAATTGTCATGTCATATGCGAAATCTATTTTCAGCCTTTTGAGGAACCACCATATTGTTTTCCATAGTGCCTGCACCATTGTACATTGCTACCAACAATACACTAGAGTTCCACTTTCTCTACATCCTTTCCAACTCTTTCTATTTCTTTTTTTAAAATAATAAATAATAATCAAAAAGTATTGGCAGAGTCCCTTAAGGGATGGGAGAAAAATATGGAACAATTAAACTTTACCACGGGGGAATCCCCTGATACTGTGCCAAACTTTAGTGACACCCAAATCAATAGGCCATGCCTTTGATCTTGAGGTTTGCTCTTATTGAAAGGCCCTTCCAACATGAAAAAGTTAGAATGGCCATAGCCAAAATACCCCTAAATAGAGGGAGAAAGATCAAAGGTGATGGTGGAGTTATACAGAGAAGGTAGGGTTTAACAAATGAGTATGATTGCTGAATCATTATATTGCTATTTTTTTTAGTCTCCAGTATCTTAGCACAGCTACAAGTAAAAACCTAAAATTGTGGAATTGTAACCCATACCAAACTCTGAAATCTTTTCTACAACTAATTTTTGTGTTGTGCTTTGAAATTTATTGCTTTTTTGAATATATGGTATCTTTCACAAAAAAGTCAATTGTGATTATATAAAAATATTTATTCCTTCTAGCTTCCTATATTCTGGAGTAGCAGGAGGAAAAATATCAGAGGATTGTATGGTAGCCCATGACAAACTCTGGAGTCTGTCCTGGAACTACTTGTTGAAGAGTGCTTTGAAAACTGCTGCTTTTTTCTTTCTTTGCTTACGTATATATTTATGTTATATTAAAAGTCAACTGACCACAGATGTCTGAGTCTTTTTATGGGCTTTCAATTCTGTTCCATTGGTCTTTCTGTCTAACTTTATGACACTAGCACACTATTTTGATTACTGTCACTTGTGGTACAATTTGTAATCAGGAAGTACATGTCCTCAACTTTGTTCTTTTTCAAAATTTTTTTTTTATCCAGGGCCCTTTGCAATTCCAAATGAATTTGAGGACCATTTTTTCCATTTCTCCAGAAAAAGAAGATCACTGGAATTTTGATAGGGATTGCATTGAGTCTGTAGATAGCTTTGGGTAACACTGACATCTTAGCAATATTAACTTTTTCAATCCATGAAAATGGGATTTCTTGCCATTTATTTAGTTCTTTAATTTCTTTCAGCAGTGTTTTGTCGATTCAGTGTGCAAGTCTTTTATATCCTTGGATAAATTTGTTCCTAGATATTTAATTCTTTTAGATGCCATTGTAAATGGGATTGTTTTCTTAATTTCCTCTTCAGATTTTTCATTACTGGTGAATAGGAACACGATTGATTTTTGCCTGTTTGTCTTGTACCGTGCCACTTTGCTGAACCTGTTTATTAGATGTAATAGCTTGCTGCAGGTTTCCTTTGGATTTTCTATATGTGAGAACAAGTTGTGCTTCAGTGGATGGATGTCTGGAACACCGGATCAGGAGTCAGAATCACCAACGACTCTCCAAGAGGTGTGCACCTGAAGTCCTGGGTGAGAGGTCCAGGTGTCCAGTGATAAAACCAGTCCTAACCAAGTCACAGGCACCATTACATGATGGCACCGCTGTCACAAGCTGTGAGCAGCAAAGCACAAGGGCCCAATGTGTGCACCACCCCTGGTCAAAGTATGGGTTCCATAGCCAAAGGCAGTGTAGACTGAGTCTCGTTTTGAAACTCCACAGTAATTGGCTTTCTCTATTGGATGCGGGTGCAAAAATTGAGGAAGTTGGCAGATGGTTGAGTCCTGGGGCCAGAATTCCCTTTGATTTTAACAGTTACTGTTTTAGAATTTGTTATAAAGACAAATTAAAGACAACTTCAGAGATAAAAATGTCGCCTTTGGATCTAACAAATGAGGATGACTGCTGAATCAGTATATTTATATTTCTGTTGGTCTCCAGTGTCTTGGAGCAGCTAGAAGAAAAAATGAAAAATTGTGGAACTGTAACCCATACCGAACTTTAAAATTTGTTCTATAACTACTTGTTAAAATGTACTTGGAAATTTTGCTTTCTTGTATATATGTTATATCTCACAATAAAAAGAAGTTTAAAAATGTCATCTCTGATTATCCTACCCAAACTTGACTATTTTCATCTCTTCATATTCTATTCCAATGTTAGTATACATAGAATTTTTGTATTCATTTTATTACATTATGATTTTTTTCTCATTTCATTGCCTAATCTTTATCATTTTCACTCCTAATAGTTACATATAATCCATTGAATATTATTTTCTATGGCATACTTTAAACATTTCCAGTTTTGTACATTTAAGTGCTTAAAGTATTTGCTATTATAGCTAAAAGTATTCATATAATTCAGAGATAGAGTAAATATTGATGTATATAGCTACTCTTTGTATGGATTTGTTCTTTAGGATAAATCCCCAGGAGTGTGATTACTAGGTTAAAGGCGCTTGATAAGTACATCCAAATTTTCTGTAGTGGTTATTGCCCCAACAACCATTTTTGATAGACATGGAATTGATTCCAGCACTACCACCAGGTGTGAGCCCTAAATACTCATAGCCCATCTGGGTAATCCATCCCTTTTGCAATACACTATCTGGTTGCAGTAATACAGGCCTAAGCTATATGGCTCATGGTATCCCCCAGCCGCAGAGATTTGTTCATCTCGGGACTTCATTCCATGGTTGTAGAAAGCAACATGTTCCCTTTCCCAGCATGTTCAGGGGGAAACATATAGTCTTGTTCGCAGCCATTTTGCTACAATGAGGAATGGCAGGCTCAGGATAAAGCCATTACAAAAAGGCAGGCAGAGGTGAAAGAATTACAAAGAAACAGAGCTAGAATCTGATTAAACTGTGCCTTGAATCTTCCTTACCCTTGTAGTTAATAAATCTCCTTTGTTCAAGCCAATTTGAATTGGGTATCCTGTTACTTATAAGCAGAAGCATACAAACATATTTCTTAAAGAGCAGTCTATCAATTTATATTGCTATGAATTGAATTCAAATTTCTTCACTAAATATTTTTAATTGCTAATGTATTTGGTACCTTATTATTGTCTTTATCTCTTCTTCTTAGAATATTTTCCTGTTTTTTGTTTCCTATTTTTATTTTCTCATATGAATTGAGTGTCCATGTCTTTTATCCATTTATATGCTCATTCATTTATTTATTCATTAAAAAAATTTTTCTTAAATGCCTACTTTGAGCCATGTCTTAATGTCATTTTTAAAAAATTCAGATGAACTCTCTATATAGTAGCCTTTAAGTATTTGCTTATCATGTTTGATAGGTTTTTTCCTAAGGCAAAGATTTCTTCCCATTTTACCTTTATTGTTTATTCACTCAGAAATATATATTGCGCCTCTACTATATGTCAGGTTCAGTTTCAGACTGTGGGTATAAAAGAGTGAACAAAACAGATCCCTGCCTTCATAATCCTTAAATTTTATCCAGGTAAACAGATAAAAAGTAAATAAATGAGTAGCTTTATGGTAAGTTAAAGGGTGAGAAATGCTATAGTTCAAGGAAAGTAAGAGCAATGATGGGGCTGCTGAGTGGGGGCATTGCTGTTGCATATAGGATGGTAAGGGACATTTGAGCAGGTATGTATCTGGATTAAGAGTGTTCTAGGCAAAGGATAGGAAGTACGAACGCCTAGAAGAATGAGAGTGCTTGGTACATTCAAGGAGTACCAAGAAGGCCAGCATGGTTGAAGCAAGGTGAAGTAGAGAAGGAGATGAGATCAGGTAGGAATGTGTAATCCAGATTATACAGATCATTGTAGACTTTGGATTTTATTGCACAGAAGTTTACTCATTTAGACAATGTATTCAAAAGTTGATCATTTCCTGTTTAATTTCTTTTCCTGAAAGGTATTACCATTCCAAAGTATAGCACATATTCTGTAGTGTCTGCTTTTTTTTTATATGACTTGATTTTCAATACTTAATATTTTATTCCACCCAGAATTTATGGTGCATGATATAAAGTACATATTCAAACTAGTTTTTTTCTCAAACTGGCTATGGTTATCTTAACACTATTAAATAAATGTTCCTTTCCCTGTGTTTTATGGTGCTTACATTATATCGCAGATTAAATTCTTACATTTTATCTCTGGATTGCTTTCCTTTTCTGCTGCCACTCTTTATTTCTTTTTAAATCAGTACCGTACTGTTTTGATTATTATTTTAGAATATGTTCCACCTTCTCATTTCTCTTCCTTTCTAAAATATTCTCTTGACATTGTTGACATGTTTATTTTTCCAAATGAATTTTAGAATCATTTTTTAAATGGCATAAAAAAGCATGTTGAGATTTAGATTAGGAATTTATCAAATTTGATACATTATAATTGAAAAATATACACTACAATGAAGAATATAATTTTAACTGTTTTAGTATATTTCTAATTGAATTTGTCCTTAGTCTGGGGCCTTGTTCAAACAGTGAGTTTAATTTTGGTGGGAAGAAATCATTATCAGTTCACTTGGTTACAGTGTTAGGATTTAAACTTTTTGAATAAGTCATAGGTAATTGTATCTTAATTTCTGTGAGGGTTAATGGTGGGGGAGAGACTCAGCACCCCAGGAAGTAAAACTGAGAATGCAGTCATTCATTCATTCAGCAAATATTCTTTGAATGCCTCTGGTGTGTCAGACGTAGTGCTAGATCCTGGGAATATAGCAAAGACAAGTATCCCTGCCCTCATAGAGCTCACAGTTTAATCATGGAGTGTTTAATGACCATTGCTAACAATTGAAACTTTTGCCCCTAGGCTGAAGTAGATTTTACTGAGAAATGCTAGCAGACTGCTCATCTGTAATTTAGTGTGCGTTCTGCTTGTTTTATTTGGAACTAATTCTGAGGTTTTGCCAAGGATGGTGGGGAATGACTTGTAATAATATTGGGTAATATCCAGAATGTAATGTGAACACAGAATTGTAGTGGAAATGTGCAGCCCCTGCACCTGGGTTGCAGCTGTACCCATGAATCTTCAATCTGAGAGGAAGGAGTTTCTTGTTTGGCTTTAGATGAGTTTTGTGATCTCACGTTCAGTGACCCAGGCAATATTGTCAAAGTTGCATAGGCTTGTGGAACTTCTTTAACTTGAGCTGCTTGGTATGGTTTCCTTCACTGTTTTTGATATTTGATTTGGTTCTGATATTAGTGATTGGCTATTGTTATTTGCTTAGGGACTTGGTGGGGGAGTTGAAAACAAAGGACAAAATACAAAGGCAACTAGTAAAAGCATTTATGGAGGGGGATTCGAGAACAGATGGCATCATTATATAGTGATAACTGGTATGAGGACATAAGAAGGTTGGGAGAAGAAGGCAAAGAACTATAAAGTAAGGCAAACGAAGATTTATATAAACCTCTGGGTCACTGCTGAAGTTGAACTCACCGTAGAAATAAATTAGGGCATGCTCAGTGGTCTGACGAATTCCTTTTGGCACGGGTTTAATCTGAGCAGTTTGGATTTCTAAAAAACAACAGTTATGGTAGAACAGCTGTTATTTTACATCTGAGAATTTTTTCAAAACACACCCTGTGCCTTGGATTTGGCTAGTTTTCCTTTACAGAACTGGAGATCCTGGAAGAGAAAGTAACCTTGGGTCTTGGATGGGGAAGATTCCTGAGCCTTGACACCCGTGTTTTATAAGCTTGCAAAAGACCATTTTGTGGGAGCATGTGGGCAATGTTTGAAAAGGCTGTAAGAATAGTCAAAGAAGAAGGAAAGAGGTGAGGGAATCAGCAGTAAAATCTCCTGCGACAAAAGGATAAGCAGAAAAAACACAAAAGAAGCAGCTACCATGCTCAAAGAACTGAAGTAATTTACCCAACTAGTAAGTGACAGAGCTCAGATTCAAACCCAGACAGCTTGTTGTTGAGTCCATGCTCTTAACCATCACATTACATAATCTTTTTTTTTTTTCAGGCATGTGAAAAGAGCTACAACAGGATTTTGAGATCTTCCCAAGGCCCCAAATTTCTTTTGTTGTATTTTTTACGATTACTCTGCATTTCAGGTATGAGTATTTGTTTGGGGATATGGCATACTTTGGACTCCCTGGGATTCCTCCTTGATTGAAGGTTAATTGCCCCCTGCCCCCGCCCCTTTTTCTGACTGCCGTTTTGTTTTTGGCAGGGTGGAACAATTGGATCCAATTGGGCTCTGAGCCAATTCTAGAATTAAGTCTGTATCACCGGGCTGTCCCAAGCTCTTGGTGCTCTAGGAGTTTCCTTTGTGGATCCCTTGCATCCCTGAAAAATGCCAGAGTGAGCTTGCGGAATGACTGTTTTGGGGTGATTCAGTGAGCTTTTATGGCATCCATCAGTATAAAAGTAGCAAACTTATAAAAACAAATTTTAAAGAGTGGGTATGTTAGAAGCAATTAGAAAAAGGAGAAATGGGTTTTGAGAAGAGAAAGGGGAGATAGAGTATTTTGAAGAAAAGAAATATGTTTTTTTAATTCAGCCTTGAGAAAAGATCGAAAAAGCAGAATCAAAGCACACAAAGGTCTTTGGATTACATTCCCGTTTCTTAAGGAGGAAAGAGTTGAGATGTGAGTGAGAAGCCCCACCGAGCCAAGTACAATGGTCCTTCTGTGGGCTGATGAGCTCTGGCATTATTAATGAGGAAACTAGAGCAATATAAACTTTATACTTCAGACAGAGGTTGGAGAAGACATCCCTGGTATAATTTGAGGCATCCCTCTAAAGGGGATCAAGTAAAATATCTTAATAGAAATTACCAAAGATTTACCTTTCAAAAGCAACTTAGTCATACCCAGTAGAATGGCTATAAAAAAATAACAAGTGTTGGGGAAACTGGATCCCTCATGCATTCGAGTCAGAATGTAAAATGGTGTAGTGTTGTGGAAGACAGTTTGGTGGTAAAATAACTCAGACAAAAAAAAAAGACAAATTTTGTGTAATTCTACTTACATGAGATATCTAAATAGACAAATTTATGGAGACAGAAAGTAGATTAGAGGTGCCCAGGGGCTGGAAGGAGGGGGAATGGGGAATTTTTGCTTATTGGGTACAGGGTTTCTGTTTGGGATAATGGAAAGATTTGGGAAGTAGATAATGGTGATGAGTGCACAACATTGCCAGTGTAATTAATGCCTAAGAATTGTATACTTAAAAATGGTTAAAATGACAAATTTTGATATATACATTTTACCACAATAAAATGTTTTTTTTAAAAAAACAACCTTAGGTTCTCTGCATCTCCAGAGTTATTTTTATCCTGAAATATGGTGCTAAAAAATACCAGCTGAAGGAGAACTGGTATCCTTATAATATTTAGTGTTTTCCATCTATGAACATGGTATATATTTGCATTCGAGTGCTTTTTTTTTTTTGTATCTCCTATAAGGAAAACGTCTGTTTGTTACAAAATAAAAGAAACCTAGAATTCTCTCTTTTTTAAGCTATTTGCTTTGCCTGATCTCTTTTCTCATTTTGTATAATGAAAAAAATACAAAAGACATTTTTTTGCACATACAAGTTACTGATCAGGAATATGACTTTACAACATGTGGCTTGGTCATGGTCTTAATGAAAAACAGTTTTGTTTATTGAAGTTTAAACTCTTGCAGGATCCAAGGTCTGAGTTAGTTACATCTCTTCAAATCTCAGTACCTTTCTTTGTTCTCTTAGTTTCACATATAGGATCTGAAGTGTTTGACTTAAAACCTCTTCAAGAATTTTAGAGATGCCAAATGTGACTCAATCCAAAATTAAGATGGAAAGAAAAATAAGTGTAATTATTAGGAGAGGCTGTTAGAAAAACTCTCACCCAAATTGTCAGACTCAAACACACAGGCCCTTGGCCCCCCGGACATCTGTCACCTGAGGTGACAGGTAAGCATCGCTACAAGAAACCCATAGTTCTCCCAAACTCAATGGAATCCAGAAAGCAAAGAAATCTTAATCAGATTTATTTCCATAGCTACACTCAGGGTTTGCTTTTTGACGTTTTCGTTTGCTAACTAAGTGTGTTATTCATTTCTCAATCTCAAATCTTAATCCTTGACTTTTTAGCATTTCCTGAGTTTAAATGAAATCTGCTTATATCTGAGGGTCCTCAAGCAAATGTTTTTTGGTTTTATTATCCTTTTTTTCCCAGTGCATAATGTAGCATACAGTTCAGTTGTCAATCCAACAGTCATTTCTAGTTTTCTTCTTTCCCGCGCCTCTCTAAGGCTAAAAACGCCAGTTATTCATTTACCCAGCTTCCTTTGATTCTAAAAGTTTGCCTTGTGACCCACCTCTAACCATTGGGATAACAGGTACTTTGCTTGGGGGTTTCTTAGAAAGATTTTCTTCCCTACCAGAAAAGTGGAAAGTGAAGAGAATGTATTTCTCCTTTCCCCCAACCCTTCCTGCTTTCCTGTGCAACCATTAGTGGAAAGCTCACATTTTGAGCTGTTGACAACCCTGGAACTATCTTTGTTATATGAAACAATTATATGATTTATTGCTTAAACCACTACTGGTTTCAGTCTGTTACTTACAGCATAAAATACGCTATATCAATATTATTTATGTATTAGAAAGTCTATGATGTTTGCACTTTTTGATTAGGCCATTTGTTCCTTCCCTGGAATGACTGTTAGAAAGCTGCAAAGGTTCTATGGGTACCTTTGGAGCACTCTAATATTTCAGTGAGAATGGAAGAGAAAAATACGTGGATAATTGTAATCACTCTATACAGAAACATCAAAGAACCCATAACTAGGAATGGCCATGGTAATATAAATCTGATTTTTAAATGTGATACTTTTCTAATCCTATTCTACCTCTTCTATTCCCTTTTCTTTTTAGCAGCTTTATTGAGATATAATTCACATATTATATACCTCGAATTCCCTCTTTGTAGAGGATTTGCAGAGGATAAAGACTACCAAATATCATCTTTCTTACCTCACTTCCACACCCCCTGGTCAAAGGTCTCTGTCTCTATGCCCACCATTTCTAAATCCAACACCTTCAATCTTGATTCTTTAACTCCCTGCCCACCCCCACCTCCCACTCCCCAAACCCCTCCCTGCCTCCCCCAAGAATCCTTAGTGTTTTTCCATTTATGTAAGGCACTAGCTCTTAGATAGACTTTTCCAAAGCAGGCCTAGGCAGTGGGGTGTGATACAAATGGGGTTAGTTAAGTGATGTGGTAGGGCAGCTAGAGGCCAGGGTAGGGGAAGGGTAGATTCCTGATTTGACTGAGGCAGCAAGGCTGGGCAAGTTTATAAGACCCAGCAGGCTCTAAAGCCTCTTTAACAGATAGTGATCAAGGTCAGAGAAGCCAACTAATTAGACTTTTCTGGACTGAGGTCTAGAGGCACTGACAGAAAGAGCTTGTTCTCTGAAGCCTAGGAAATCCTTGCCTTTTAATCTATAGCAATTCAGGTATTCTACAGTCATACAGTCAGCACCTGTCAGAGCCTTCTAGATGTCAAGGCAATTTCAAAAACCTAGAATTCTTAACTTTCATCCCCTGAAAATTATCTTCCCATGGGGATCCCTTGGTGTATAGTGTTGTAACTAAGAACATGGGATTTGGAGTTGGACAGAGCTGGGTGTGTATTGTACCTCTGCTGTTATCCTTGCTGTTTAATTTTGGATACCTCACTACGCCTCTCTGAGCTTGTCTTCTCACCTGTAAATTGGGATTAATCAACATGCCTACCTCATCGGGTTGTTGAGAATATTGAATGAAGTAATGTATGTAAAACTGTGCCTGGGGGGTGCGAGGGTAGTTCAGTGGTAGAATTCTCTCCTGCCATGCGGGAAACCCAGGTTCGATTCCCGGCCCACGCACTTCCCAAACAAACAACCAACCAAAACAACTTAAAAAACAAAGAACCAAACAAAAATTCAACAGTTGGTGCTGCAATAATAGGATACTCACATGGAAAAATAATGGAATGTGACCCCACCATACAGCATACAAAAAAAGAGAAAACCCAAAACTGTGCCTGGCTCAAGGACTAAATTATTAATGATGATCAACAATATCACTTATGCCTTCCTGTGAAGAAGGGACTTTGATCTCCCTTCAACACTTTGGTCTAAAGGAGGATAAATGAACTTTCCTAAGTGCCTTATATCATGGTTGCGGTAAGGCTGGAGCATTTAACAAGATTGTTCTAAAGACTAAGGATTAATAGCAGACAAATAAACACAGAGAATAACATGCAACTGGATAGTTGACACGAAAAGGCTTGCTTTTCAGAGCCTGTAGACCCCTTGGCATCTTAGGTCCCCCCTTTATTTCCACAAGGTGGGTATCATCTTAACAACCTACAGCCCAGAGCAATAAAGCTAGAACTTCTGAATTCTGTGATGTCTATAGCCAAGAGAGCTAGGCTCAGAGAAAGACATGGAGCTCATTTTCTTGGATACCTAAGACCTGTCTTCTTAGTCTTCCATTCGTGTCTCAGGACCTGCTTTTTGCCCAGATGACCGATCATCTGGAATAACCATTGTTTTCCAGGGAGTCTCCATCCACTCTTTGTCCACAGCAGTGTGGGCCTTTTCCAAAGCCATAACCTGACAACAATATTAGAAAACAGGACAATAGTATCAACATTCCTTTGATACGCATGTATATGGGGGAGGGGAAGGGGCTTTTTGTTACATCTTTCAACAGTTTTCTATATATGGGTTGTATATCTCTCTTGTCATATTTTTTCTTCAATTCTTTCTACTTTGCTATCATAACTTATCCAGTATTCATGCCTTATTTCTGGCTCATCTCATATTGAATTGACCGTAAGTTATAATACAGTATTACAATGAGAGAAGATTTTTTACTTCACTTCTTTTTTAAAAAAGAAATACCTTTAGTATTTCTTCATTGAATAAAATTTTGCCTCGGGTTTAAAATAGATTCTCTTTACCATGTTAGCCTTTTCATTTTCATGAACATCCTTCTCACAGTTATCCTTCCATTCTTAATTTTCGCAGGATGTATACTGAATGTTATGATTTGCTTGTTTGGGTAAATATTTATTGATACTGTGCTAGGGTGCTGGAAAGATAAAGATGCATAGTGTCATGGACTAGTCAGAAGAAAGACTGTACAATGTCACATGAAAAATGCTAAAATAGAGTATAGTTTAGCCCAGTGCTCCCCAATTGATCCTCCTGGCAGATTGGAGCTGGGTTATAGGCAGAGCTGGTGTTCAGCTGGCACACACCAGAACAGCTGGGCTAGTTAAAATATTGAAATAGTTCTTGTAAATTGCTTTTGTCCTGAGCACCTTGAGTGTCTCCTCACTGACTTAGCCATCCAATAGTATGCCCAGACCTCTCCAAGACCCACCAGCTAAAGGGGTAGCACTTGGCACAGCAAGGGACCACCAGAACCTAGATACACTGCTACTGCCCAGTGCCCATTTTCCATTCTGTTTGGTTGATTCCAGTGCCCTATCATTTGGGAAATATGTCTAGCATGCCAATAATCCATTATATAGATTATGTTATAGATGTGCCAATAATCCATCCCCTCAGCTCAGGATGGTCAGTTTGTTTGGGGGCAGCCAGCCATCTCATCCTACCTTCAGCTAGGGGCAACTCATCCATTTACCCCCAGTAACCCGCACACATATTTTCATTTTCTATGCATGCTGTGAAAAAATGTTGGGAAACACTCATTTAAAGTATAGATGGTAGTACACTAACATTACCTTAGGCTAAACCATTGTTGCATATCTAGAATCAGTCCTTTGTGATTGTGAGCTGTTTTGCTCCTTTCAAGCATTATTCAGTTAGATTTGCTAGTATTTTAGCTAAAGGGTTTGTACCTATAGTCATAGTTTATATTGGTCTCTCGTGTTCATTATTTTATTTCATCTTTTACAGGTTTTGGAATCAGGACCATATTTGTTTCATGAAATGAATTAGGTACATCCTAACTTTTTCTGTGTTTTCGTCCTGGAAGGTTTGAAACTATTTATCATTAAGTTTAGGGACCTTGCATGATGACAGTTTCTCAATTTATTCCTCAGTTATTAACTTATTCAGATTTTGTACGTGTTGTGGCATGAATTTTAATATTTTATACTTTTGTAGGGATAAAAGCACCCATTGCACTTTATTTTTTAAATTTATTAGCATGAAGTTGTGTGTGGTATTTCCTCACAATTAAAAAAATATTGCTTATACTGGTTGCTGTATCCCCTTTCTCATTTCTAATTTTATGTGTGTTTTCCCCTTCTATAGATTTGCCAGAGGTTTATCTACTTTATTAGCCGTTCGAAGCAACCAGCTCTTGAATTTATTTATTAATTCCACAGTTTTTACATCCTCTAACTTATTTATTTTTGCTTTTATCTTTATTATTTCCTTTCTCTTTTTTTTCCCTGGGCAACTTTTTTGCTCTTTTTAGCAAATGTTAAATTCAATGTTTCGTTCCTTTTCTTGGCCTTACATTTTATAGTAAAACTAAAGACGATGCTGTTGTACAGATGTCAAAAGCCCCTTTCTCTGAGCTAGAGAGATGCTGGAAGAAATGAAAAGGGGAGACTGCAAGAGCCCCAAACCAGGAAGAAGAGTCTGGCAATAAATGTTGCCCTAGTAAGTCCTTTACTTCTATGTTGTCCCAAAGCGATTCTCCACAGTGGGGCAGTAGGGAGCAAGAAGTATGTAAACTAGCTTCCAGCAGAGGAAAAGGTATTCTGCTTTGCTCAGAAATCTCTATGTTTTTTATGTTGGAAGGCCTCCACCCAGCCTGTCTGCTGTTGGTGCAGATGCTGTGCTTGTATTTCTTGTTCCCTGGTGTTCGCTTTTTCTGAGTCTTGCTTTCCTTCCTGCTCGTTATGGTCTTTAGGAAGTCCAACACTCCAGACTGCTGTTTTAGCTAAGCTCAAATTGCCTGACTCCCTCCAGGGGTCAGGCAGACCAAAGCCTTTGGGCTTTCGAGCTCAAACTGGGACAAGGCCGCTGCCGCCATCACCACCACTCCCTTCTGATGTGTGGCATTAGAGACCCAAGGCACAGATTGGCTGTCTCATGATCCCAGAGGTAGATGATGGAGATGGCGTGCATGCTAAAATTGTTTTAGAGACTTGGGGGAGAAGGAGGAGGAAGAGGAAAATGTGGGAGGAGGCTACAAAGGAAGGGGTTCCCAGGGAGAAGGGGAAGCAGGTGCAGGAAAGGCCGATGCTTTTCTTCTCAGAGACCAAGGATCCTGCCTCTGAATGTCCCCCTTCGAAAACTTGTGTCTTCTACTCGGGCTCTTGCTATGAGTCAGTAGGGCAGCAGGCCTGGTCCTAAGTATAGGGGCAATAAGAGATGCCCATGGCCATAGAAGTTGCTATAAGATCTGACCTCTACCATTTACCATTTCATTCCCTCTGCTCTGCCTTCATTAACCCTCCTATTGATCCTCAAACATGCCAAATCCTTTCCCACCTCCAGGGCTTGGTACATTCTGTTCCCTCTGTCTGGAATACACTGTCTCTCGCTGTTCTCATGGTTGACTCTTTCTCTCCATCTTGTCATTTAAGTCTTAGCTCAAATGACTCATCACTTAGAGATGCTTTCCCTGACCACCTTAACTGAACAAAGCACTGCACCTCCTCCAACCCCAACTTACTCCTAATCCCATTTCCTTGCTTTATTTTCTTCCCAGGACTGTCACAGTCTGAAGTTACCTTGTTTAGTTGCTTGTCTGTCCCCTTGACCTGAAGGCAATCTCTATTAGGCCAGGGATACTGCTGCCTTGTTCACTGCTGTATGCCCAGGTGCTATAGTGCAGAGTACACACTCAATAAATCTGCTCTGGTTTTGAAGGAATGAATCAATGTGCCAAGCATTATGCTGGTGTTGGTGGTACAAACCCAGAAGGATCTCATAGCACAATAGAAGAGAAAAATATTAAAATGAATAATTATTAAACAATGGGAGGCTTATACCCTGGACTTTTATGGGCTTCGCTTCTGCATTCAGAATGGCCTGGTTTTAAGTTTTCAATTTTGGGGTCAACTGCTAAACCTCTATATGATGCAGTTTCTACATTTGTAAAATGGAAATAATAATGACAAAAACAGTAATAATAGTAACTATCATATGTCCCATGCGGTTGTCATGAACATATGTGAGATGACATAGATATAGGGTCTAAAACAGTATTCAATAAGCAGGAGCTATTATTGATTTCCTAGAATGGTATATGGAAAGGGCTACGATTCCAAATATTTTTGTTGCTTTTGCTCGCTGTTGGCTGTGGCTGCTCTAATGGTGAGCAGTCCAGACCTACATGGAGCTGCAGTGATGTTCATTAGCGGCAGCATCTCAGAACAGCTCGAGCCTGGCTGATGGAGCTGAGAAGTGCGTCTGGAAGAGGGAGTGGTGAATCCTACTTTCCATTCCATCTTACAAAGCCAGGCCAGTGTAGGGAAATTAATTCAGGTCTGTAGATGCTGATAAATTCAGAGGCACTTACTGCTAATATTTCAATCAAGTGTCAAGATAGAACTGATTAAAAGAGGATTCAGGAGCTTCCAGTTGATGGAAGCTGTATTCCTTAACCATTCTAATGTAAGACATCATTTTAATTTTTGTTTATGTGACCCCAGTGGATATCAGATTGCTAATGCTTTAAGAAAAAAAAGTACTCTTTTGTACAGAGCCATTTTGCATTAATTTGAGAGAAGTGTGTTTTTAATGCATCTGGCATCCGTTTGGCTCTCCTTCATAATTACAGGACTAATTAAGCATATACTTACAAGCAATCAGTGTCAGGGCTGAAAGGGATTGTAGGGATTACTCAGGTGAACGCTTCCGTTCAGTTTTTGGAGAAGAAACTGAGGCCCCGTTTCTTCCTTAGGGACATACAACTCGAAGAAAACAGTACCCTAGAAAGTTGAGTCGGGTAGCAAGGCAGGAAACTGGCATTGGCCTGCTACCAGTGGAGCTTCCACTTTTCTGTTCTGGGTTGGCTCCTCATGTTCCCATTTCATTAATTCAACAAAGTAACGGAGTGCCTACTATGTGACACCTACTCTGCTAAGTGCTGGGTATGAACAGTGTATACTCATGGTCCCAGCTGTTGTTCAGCTGGTAGTTGAGGAGAAAGACAGACAAATGAGCAAAAGGGGATTCTAAGGGAGCACCCAGGAAGCTTACCTAACCCACAGGGGAAAGTGGGAGATGGAGGGTGGGAGATAGCAGTCATCAAAAGCTTCTAAGAAGATGTCTTATCATTCCATCTAAATTAGAGAGCTGAATTTTGAGTGGAATTTAGCCATTCAAGTGGGGGTGGGGTGAGGTGGAGAGGAGGGATGCATCACAGACAAGGCTCAGACAACGCAAGGGAACATGGGGAGAAAACAAAAAAGGAATGATGTACTGATAGATGCTACGATATGGATGAATCTTGAAAACATGCTAGGCAAAAGAAGCCAGCCACAAAAAGTCATATATTGTATGACTCCATTTACATGAAATGTACACAATAGGCAAATCCATAGAGACATAAAGTAGATTACTGATTGCCAAGGGCTGAGGGGAAGGGGGACTTCAGGGAGAGGGATGATGAGTATGGGGCATGGGATTTTTAGAGGGGTGATGAATGTGTTCTAAAATTGATTGTGATGATGGATGTACAACTCTGAATATACTAAAAACCATTGAATTGTACACTTAAAATTAAAAAGGAGCATGGTGTGCTGTAGAAACTAAAAGCCATATGATGTGGCTAGAGGATAGAGGTAGGAATGGCAAGAGATATGCTGAAGAGATAATGCTGCTAACATATATCACTATTCTGAATACCCTTCGTATATTAACATGTTTAATATTCAGAACAATACTATAAACTAGGTGCTGTAATTACCCATTTTATGGATGAGAAAACTGAGGCACAGGGAGGTTAACTTTGCTCCAAGTTACACAGCTACCAAAAGTAGTAAAACTGGCATTTGAACCCAGCTAGTCTTGCTCCAGGGTCTAACCATTACATTCTCATGTGAAAACAAAGTCTGCTCAGGAAGGGCCTTGGAAACCATGTTAAGGACCTTGATTTTTTTTTTCTTGAGGGGCTTTTGCAATGTTTAAGCAGAATTGGTAGGACCAGATTTGTACTGAAATAGATCGCTTGCATTCTGGTTGCAAGGTACCAAATGGATTGGGTGGGGGGCGCGTGGGGCAACATCAGAGGCAACGAGTCCAATAATAAATGGTCTGAACTTGGGGACCTGAAATAAGAAGGGCAGTACCAAGGGGGATGAAGACAAGTGGATGGGTTTGAGAAATATTTAAGGGAATTAATTGACAGGACTTGATGAACGATTGAATACGGAGGAGGAGAGAGAAGGAGGCACAGAAGCACAGCTGGGTTAACTGTGATGCTGTGTCGTCCCCCACCCCACCCCCGCAGATCAAAGAAAGAGGGCGAGTTGAGATTGGAGTGTGTTGGGCGTAAGGTAGCTGCAGGACATTTGCATTTCAATGTCGAATAGGCACTTGGATATAAAGGTCCCAATCACCAAGAGAAAGGACCATGGCAGAAATACAGAGTTGAGAGTCATCATCCTATCGATGATTATTTGAAGCCATGGGAGTAAGTGAGAGTGCTCAGGACGGTATGTTAAGTGAGAAGAGAAAAGGGCCCAAGACACAGCCCCAATGATCACCACTAGTAAGATTGGCAGAGATGAGACACTGAACCAGAGCAGTCATAGAGGTAGGGACTAAAACCAAGAGGGTGTGGTATTGAGGAAGCCAAAGAAAATGTCAAGAATGTGGGAAGGTCAACGGTGTCAGATACAACTGAAAGCTAAGGACTGAAAAGTGCCCGTGACATTTTGCAATAAGTAGCCCATTGGTGAGTGCAATTTCCGTGGAGTGTGGGAAGAGAAAGCCAGAATATAGTCATTAACAGGGTGATTCATAAGGAGCTTGATTTTTCATCTTTTCACAGATCCCACTACCTGATTTTTCTACTTGAGTTCCTCTCTGCTTATGCCAGTTTCTATCAAGCCCTTTCCTTCATCCCAATTTCGGTGGCTCCTGTGGACACTTGGGCTCTTTTCCTTTTAAGGCTCCATTTTATTTTAAGGGTTTTGGTAGTAACAACTAAATGGAAACAGACAGAAGATAATTAAAACAACAAATCTGGGAAGTGATTTAAGGCTTTTAGAACTCTGAGAATTTTCTCATCCTGGTTATTTCTAAAATATTTTCTGCTATAGTAGTTCTGACGGTACTATATGATAAAAGGATCCCATAATTAAAGAGATTTCTTTACTATCTGACATCTCACAGCCTTTAATATGCTAATATACACTGTGAATCTACAGGAGCACTGAGTGCAGAGATAACTATGCAGGGTTTCTCAAACTTACTTGGTCACGGGACCGTTTTGTTCAGCAGCATTTGGAGGATGAGATCTCCACAGAAGACATGTTGGAGAAAATCTACCCCTGTTTATAATTCTGAATACCCCCTTTTAGATGGTTCTAGACTGTTTTTTTATATATATATATGGGCAGGCACCGGGAATTGAACCTAGGTCTCTGGCATGACAGGTGGAAACTCTGCCACTGCACCACCATTGCCCAATTCTAGACATGTTTAATCCCTCTCATTATTACTCTTCCATTTCTGAGGATGGAGCTCATATTCCTTCACCATTTCTTCAAAGCCCACATCTTATTCTTATCACTACCCAGGTAGAGTCTGATATGTATATGGATATCTAGGATTGGAGAGATTAGATGATGGAAGGCCAGCTAGAATGTACTTAAAGATGCCCAGACATTCATTCATTCATTCATTCACTTATTCATCCATCCATTCATCCAGTGATTTATTGAGTGCCTACTTTGTGCCAGGTACGGTGCAAAGTACTATCAGTGAATTTAAGAGCCCAAACAAAAAACCCTATGATCGCAGAGCTCATATTCATAGAATGGGTGATAGACAATAAACAAGTAGACAAAATATAGAAGGTGATTTTAATCACGTGGAGAGGAAAACCTAGGCTAAGCAAGGTAGGAGAAAAGAGAATGGAGTAGCGAGACATCATAAGTGGGTTTAGAGAACAGGGAGAGAAATTTAAGTTTTGCAGAGCCTGGCATCACTAGCCCTTTTTGCTTACATTTTCCTCTCTCTCATAAAAAGCTTTGGGCAGCTGTTTCTCTGCTTACTTATCAGACCAGTTGAATTCCTTCACATATATTGCCTGAGTACATGTGTCAGGGAAAACACGAGAGGGCATTGGAGAGGTAGTTTTAGATCCCTAAAGTTAAACAAGTTAAATAATAATAATTTGTCTAGTGTTTTGAAGTTTCCAAAATGTTTTCTCGCCCGGAGCGTACATTATTGCCTCCATAATATAGAAAAGGACTTTGAGACTCTGAGGCTGACTTGCTTTAGTTTGCATAGCTGTTCAGTGATGGAGCTGGAACTTGAATTCAGGCCTTTGGCTGGCAGACATCCACACATTGGGCATATTATCTCTGGCTTTTTGTCTCATGCTCGTGAGCATGTCTGGATTATTTTTGTGTGTGTGTGCATGCGTGAGCTACGTGTATGAGAGCGGGGGAGAGGAGAGGAGAGGGGAAAAGGTTGAGGTAATGATTAACTCTCCTTAGGGGAAAAAATGGTCCCTGCTAATGTTTCTGGATTGAATGAAAGAGTTTTCAGGGCAAGGGCCAAGTAGTGATTAGATCTTTTTCCCTCCATGTAATCCCCATTCAGGGCTGCATAAATTGGAATCCTGAGGGGAGGAACTGGGAAGCAAGAAACCCTTTAGTCTCTCTCCGAACTAGTCAGACCCTTTGAATTAGAGAATTTGAATGGTGTTTGTGTGCAGGTCTGGGCTTTCAGCTTAAAGGCAGATGTAGTGAACCTGAAGCAGGCTTAGAGGAGATGATGAAAGGACTAGAAAATATGATGCGTTTAAAAGGTCGAAGGGACAGGAATTGTTTGATTGGAAACCTTTCATATCATCTCTCATTTCTTCCTGCTTTGTACTTTGTGTTTCATCAATACTGAAGTGCTTGTCACATTTTGTATCCTGCCCCACCTTTCCATGGCAATTTTGACCACTATGCCTGTGTATCTTGCTGTCCACTCTGCCTGGGACACCGCTGTCCCCACATATTCATACCCCTTAGTGAGATCCGGCACATAGTATGCTCTTATTTGGTATCTAGCATGGTGCTAAACATTATCAGTGCAGCAGTTCGTTTCATCCTCATAGCCACCTTTTGGAGGTGGATACTATTATGTTACATATGCGTGAGCTAAGGCTCAGAGAAGTATGGTGAATTGCTTGAGGCCACGCAGCTAGCAAGAGGAATCAGAAATTGAACCCTTCTGACTCCAAGATTCTGGATCCTTTGAGAAGCAGAAACCAAGATGGCATTAAGTGGGCGAGGACTTCATGAAAGGAAAGACCATATGAGAGGCAAAAGAGAAGGCTGGGAGCACCATCAGGCTGAGACACCAATCTGAGCCCTGGTGAAGAGGGAGGAAAGGGAAGTTGGCCAGGAAAATCCTAGACTGCCATGTCTAGGATTGGCAGTGCCTTCACTGAGTCCCCCAGCCAAATTCTGCTAAAGTCAGTAGAATGCTATGTCTCCCCAACACAGCCCTGCCTTAGTATCCATGTCACGCTTAGTTGTTGGCCAGGAGCAGCCTGTCAGAAGTGGGGCTTGTGAAAACACAGTGATGGATTTCAGAGCATGACACCTGGGATCCCTGATCAGTTATGTAGTTCAAGTGGTTCTCAAATGAGGGACAATTTTGTCCCCCCAGGGGACATTTGGCAATATCTGAAGACATTTCTGCTTGTCGCTACTGGGATGGTGCTACTGGCATCAGAGGTAAGAGGCCAGGGATGCTGCTAAATATTTTACAAGATAGCCACCCACATGAAAGTATTATCTGGCCCCCAAAATCAATAGTGCCAAGGTTGAGATACCCTGCTGTAGTTGGAGGTCTCCAAAGTGCATACTCATAGGAATAGCAGTTCCTTACCTCTCCATCATATTGCCTCCACCAGTAAGATTCCCTGCCTCTCCTCCTAACACTCACTCCATGAGATGCCTCTCTTCTCTTGCACTTGTGGCACTCTGCATACATCCATCATAGCACTCATCAGGCTGCATTATTATTGCATGTTTGACTTTTCCACCTCCCTCCATGGATTGTGAGAACCTTGAAGGCAAGAGCTCTATCTTACTTTTCTCTGCAGACCTTGAGCCCAACCTAGGACCTGGCATTCCATAAATGTGTATTAAATGAATGAAGATGAGAGGAGGCTCTGAGACAATTTCGTAGGAAATATTAAGTATATGAAACGCTGTCACATAACTGTTCTTCAGGACCCATCTACCCTGGTTAACACCCATAACTCTCTGGTTAACACCCAGCAGTATAGCAAACCCACTACTGTACATTTTCACTTGAATGTCCCAGAGAAGTTCAAACTCAACATGCCAGTAAGGAAATGTATGGACCTCCTCAAACCTGATTCTTTTCCTGTATTCCCTTTATCTGAGAATGGCCCCATAATTTATCCGATTATTGAAGCTAGAAACTTAGGAGTCTCACCTTTTCTCTTGTCCCTCAGCATCCCCAAGTCATCAAATCCTAAGGATTTTACTTTTCTCAATATCCCTGAAATCTTCCTCCTTTGCTCCATTCCCACCACCATTGCCTTTACACTGGCTCTCATTACTTCTCTTCTGGATGACTGCGAGAGTCTTCTAACTCATCACCCTGTTTCCAGTCTTGCCATAGATACCCCCCGGCCATCAAACTTACCCTCAACACTGCTGTCAGAGTGATATTTTAAATACACATCTGGACATATGCTCTCTTCCTTGAAATCTTGCAAGAGTTTTGTGAGCATCAGGATAAAGTCCAAACTTCTTATCATGGCACATATGACTTTCGTGATCTGGCCCCTGCCTGGCTTTCCAAACTCATTTCCTATCACTTCCTCAAACATATCTTTGGCTCTAATTCAGGGATTCTCAACTGGGGGTAATTTTGTTCCCCAGGACCTTTGGCAATGGAGACATTTTTGCATGACACAATTGGGAAGAGAGCTACTGGCATTTAGTGAGTTGAGGCCAGGGACAACCCTGCAATGAAGACTCACCAGCCCAAAATGTCAATAGGAACTGTACCAACCAGCTATAGTTCCTTGGAAGCATCATGCTGGTTTCACCTATCAGTGTCTAAAACATGCCTGGAATGCTTTTCTCCCATTTGGCATCTAGACAACTCCCACTTGCCGTTCAAAACTCGGTTTCATTCCCACCTCAACTGGGAATCAATCCTTGACAATCCGGTCTAAGTTAGATGAACCTCCTTTGGGCTCCTGTGGTCCTCAATGCTTCCCCTCTCATAGTACTTATTAGATAGCATTGTAATTATTTTATTCTCTGTTCCCTCTGGGCACTGAACTCCTTGAGGGCAGGAATTAGAGTGTATTCATCTTTGTATCTCCTGTGCCTGGGACATGCTACATGTTTCAATAAAAGTTTCTTATATAAACGAAAGACTACACCACCCAAACAAGTGTCTGCTCAGATCCAAAAGAGGGTAGAAGTTGTTTGTCATCACTCTCATGGTTGATGTTTCCTTAGGGAGATGCCGAAATATTTCCTGTGATATTGGGCCAGTCAATTGGTTAAAAGTGATCTAGAAAGGATTCTTTCATTTATTAGACAATGTTTTTTTTATTTGGGGTACATGGTCTGGGAAGCGAACCTGGTTCTCCTGCATGGAAGGCGAGCATTCTACCACTAAACCACCCATGCACCCTAGACAATATTTTGTTGATTATTTACTATGGGCCTGAGACTGAGCTACATGCTGGGGACCCAACACTGAATAAGACAAACGTGGTCCCTGCCTCATAGGAGCTTGCGAACCTAGCGGGTTATATATGCCTTTGACTAAGATCTACTTAGTCTAAGTAGACCACCTTGGGGATCTCAGTTAAGGGTCTGGAAATTAAATCTATTAGAAAGTTAGAGTGCTCCCTGGTCTTGTTTGACTTGCTCACAGTAAATTGACCAGCTTGCAAATCCTTGTTGTAACAGACACGTCCTTCCCCTGAGCAATGCACAGGGTATAAATGCAGCTAAACTTGCTCTATTTCTGGCCCTGACTCTCCAGCCACAGAAAAGACTCTATCTGCCAGGCAGAAAGAAGGTTACTGATCTGAATGAGCTGCAGAATAAGTGGAGACCACCCACTTCCTTAATTGACTTTGTATAAAGAAAATGAAAGCTCATTACCCATCTTGTCAGTTGCCCCACATCTCCTGAGCTAGAGCAGCAGCTAAATAATGAAAAGCTCACTAGTGCAGAAACAGTTAACATTTACAGAAACAGTTAACATTAACTTTGGCTTTGTGTGTCAAGTGAAGCTTGGGCATGTTATCTCTTCCTTTTTAAGAGTCTTTCAAACCCAACTAGAACACGAAGGCATCCAAATGCAATGGAATAAATTTCTACATACTTGAAAGCAGTCTAATGACATTCATTCAGCTTATCTGATAGCTTTGGGCTGAACTGATACTAAGAAAATACTTTTATTTTGACCACAATTAAAAACAAACAAACAAACAAACAAACAAAACAAATGCTATGGGAAAGATAAAGTGTTAAACGCCGATATATGAGAATATGGGGAGGGCAGTGTCCCTCCAGATGCCCAGAGAAATTTCCAAGTGAGATGACCTTAGGAGCTATTACGAAGTCTCTGGGTAGCAGAGGAAAATGCCATTTCATTCATTCTACTCATTTAACAAATATTTATTGAGTACCTACTATGTACCAGTCTACTGTGCTGTGTGCTAGAGATACAGCAGTGGGGTGGTGGAAGGAGTGGGGGGCAGGGCATGGCAAACACAGATCCACAATCTGATGGAGAGGGCATACTATGGAGTAAATATTTGGTGAACAAAGGTAAGCTGCTCTTCAAATGTGTGGGGAGGCCTACCCTGCTCATGCTCAGTTCCCTTGAGGAAGGTCTGGCCAGTAGAGGGGCTGAATTCCTTTACAGAATCTATAAATTGCATGGGTGTGTGTTTGGGGTGGGAGCAGACAGTAATAGATATGTCAAATCATTCGTGAAACTGTCTTAGCCCTTGGGTACAGTTTGAGTTTCTCCCCAAACACCTACCTTGCCTTTCAAGACTTTAAGGCTATAAATGGAATCATTCTGGTTCTCAGGATCCGTAAGTAAGCCCCTCTGTTTGCATGTTCAAATCTTGAGGGTGCCCCTTGGGTATTTGGAGAGCATTCAGCACACTCAGCAGCCTCTGCAACAGAAGCCAAAGTGGCAGCAGGAGTGCATTCCATAAAAGCAGCTCTCTTCCTAGAGCCCATAATTAGAATGTGTTAACTACATCCTCTTTGCATCTGGTACACAGCAATTCAAGGGTGACAGAGGCAGAATGGAAATGGGACCCATAAAAATGTTCTGCTATCTGTAAAGGTAAGAATTTGGTTTTTACTCTCATTAGTCCACTAAAAGTTAGTTTTCTTCTGCCCCGGTATTATACACCTATGGGAGCCACATAATTTTCAGAGTAAGGCATTCCATGTAAAAGACTAGCACAGGCGGTGCGATGGTGGCTCAGTGGCACAGTTCTCACCTGCCATGCCAGAGACCCGGGTTCGGTTCCTGGTGCCTGTCTGGGACAAAAATAAAAAAGACTTAGCACACTTCCTGGCACATCATAAGAGTTCAAAAAATTATGACTTTCATCATCATCATTGTTCTTGTTATCATCATCATCATTTTCTAAGCACGTTCTGTCTTATAGAGAACTAGACACTGTAGATGAAAACACATTGGACTGTGAGTTAGCAGTTTGGGTCTGTGATTCTGGGTCTTGTCACTAATTAGTCATTGGACCTTGGGGAACTTCAATGTTAAGACAGGGGTGACTCAGGTGGGTTTGGGCATGACAGCAAGCTGATACTTTGGCAGTGTGAGTTAAGGGAGAGTGGGAAAGTAGAAGGAATGTGGAGTGGACAGGATTAGAGCTAGGGAGGAAAGAGCCCAGTTGCATAGCGGCCTGGATATTCAGACACACTTGTCACACTGCCCCGCATCACAGGAGGCTGACCCATATGGATGGCATCAGTGGGTCCCCTTGCCTCCTGATTTCTGGTTGTGTTGGCACCAATTAGAGATTGGAGGGTAGGGGGAGAGTGAAGTTGGGTTGTTTATTTCCCCAGTTCTCTGTTGATGGGCCAATTATTGGCAGTGGCTGCATACCTCTACTGAAGACCACAGCTCCTATGTAGCTGCCCTTTTCATACTGTTTTCTATTCTTGGCCTTCAGTCCTAGAAAGGTGATAGTGTCCTGCTGTCACTACTTCCAGGGAACCACCCCATCTCTGATGGGGCTCTTACACTCTACCCACACCTTTGTAAGTAGCCCCTTTACTATATTCTCTGCAGATTACTCAATTTGAGTGGGCCATCTGTTTCTTGCCCAGATCTTGACTGATAAACTTAGATAATTCTTATACTACACTCCAATCCCCTAGCATAGTTCCTGACACATGGCAGACACCAATAAAGTTTAGTTAAATGAATAAATTCATGAATTTTGGTGAGGGTAGCTGGTTGGTCAAAGGCATAGGTAGCTCAGGTATAATTCTGGCTATTGAGAGTTCTAGGACAGCCAATCAAGTAGGTAGAGAACCCTATGGCAGAAGGTGGAACCTAGGGAGAACAGGATCCAGCTTTCAGAAGAAGCCTGGCAGAAATTAGGCAAGGATAGTGCCTAAGATCCTAGTTACTGATTAAGGTTCATGGCAGAGCCCAAATATGTGTATATAGGACTAGAAAACAGAGCCGCTGCAGAGTTCGAGTTAACATTGGGACTTTCTGGGTGAAGAATTTCCCAACTGGTCCACCTAAGGTCTGTGACCTATTGAGCAGGGGTGAAAGAGCCCAAGTCACCAGGTTGCTATAGTTTGAGGACTTTCAACTATGCACTCATATAACAAATATTTATTGAGTCCCTTGTTCTGATTTTTGCACTCACCAAACCGTCTTCAGGACTTAACTCAGGTTCCCTCATCTTCCTTCCTGGGGAGAGAATGCACAGAATAGATAACAGTTCTATTTTTCAGTATACATTAATAACAAGATGCTGTGCATGTAGGATTTAAGAGCAAGGGCATTTGAGTCAGACATAAGTTGATTAAAAAAAGTCCTAATTTCCCCAGCTTGGGCAAGTCATATCCTTTCTGAGCCTCAGTTTACTTACTTATAAAATGAAGGCAGTGATACTGCCTTTCTCATTGTGTTGCTGAGTGTTAAATGAGATAATGCATGCAAAGCACTTTAGAAAGTTGTCTGGTCTGTAGCAATACATAGTAAATCAATTGAGTTTACCATTATTTTTGTATTTGGCTTTCCAGTCTATCATGGGTCAGTCCCTTGGATTGACCACTCCCAGAGCAACATGCAAAATTGAATTTCTGAACCTGCAAAACTGAGAAGATCCAGGACCAGCAGTGATATCTTCATAATGCTACTGCAGCCCTTCCCTATCGTATGTGCATGCCAACCATTAGCATTGGCCAGAGGAGAACAGTTATTTGTCATTTGGGCTTCCCCAGCCCTTTGTTGGTGCTACTGTAATAGTGCTTATCTCTTGTTACCTTCTGTTCTCCCTACAGGACAGTGAGCTATATGAGAGCAGATCTAGGTTTTATTCATCCTTGTAGCCTCAGAACTTAGCTGTGTGCCCGACACAAGAGTAAGGGATCCAAAATGTTTGTTGAACAAAGTTTATAAAATGTCTCTTGTCCACATCCTCCTAGATTTTCAGCTTCTTTTGTAGACTAAGTTGGGCATTTCATTGAAGACATCAGGGCACCTGCCTCTCTCCTCTTGTTCCAATCTCTATTCCTGCCATTCCAAGACACCTGCCTCCTGCTCTGAACAAGTGCTGGAAAGCAAATATGGCAGAAATAAATACCATTCAAGCAGCTCCTACACTGCAGGGAGCCCATAAAAGGAGAAGGCCCCTCTAAACTGGAGATCTGTTTATTTTGCAATTAACAAAAGGTCAGGAGGCCTGGCATAGAATCCAAGTGTTACTCTGCTGTGTTAGCAAGAACTGTGCGGTTTGAAAGTTATTGCTGGGGATTTGGAATTTTTATTATGAATTCCATTATGCCAAAGGCTTCTGGGTAATATGTGAATCACAGCGAAGTGTTCTGCCATTCTTTGACCCAAAGTTTGTTCCTTTTTGGTGATACGGCAAGGTCAATAGGTCATGGGAGCTCCACTGGGTTACCTTAAAATGACCCCTTTTGAGGATGTAACAGATTATTAATCAGGAGCCATATCAAGGAACTATGGCTAGGGAGGAGCAAGCTTTCAACCTTTGATTTAAGAGCTGGGAATTTACAGTTCTCTTTCTTCTGTGGGGCCTTAAATTGGCTTGACATAACTTTAAAAAGAACATTTGTTTAGTTGTTGCTCCTTCCACCACAGGGAGTTATGGGATATCATGCATTTCAAAAACATGACTAAGTTCCTACTATGCGCCAGGTCCCCAGCTAGCATGATGGAGATACAAAATGAATATGACCTTGTCCTCAAGGTACTTAAAGTCTTGTTGGGGACACACACGTGATCAGAGAGAAATGTAATAAGTTGCTATGGGTACCATGATGAGTATGTAAGACCTAAAAGATGGAGTGGCCTGCTGTAACCAGGGAAAGGGTAAAGGACAGGAAAAACTTCATAGAGGAAGTGGAGTGTTTCAACTGTGTGAATAAAAAGAATCTCTTAAATAAGAAAAGTTCCTCACTAAGATTCACTTATACCCTACTTTGGCTGCATCATCATTGATCCTGCATTTATTTTAGCCCTCTCCTATTGACTTGTATCTACTTGTACTTTGAAAATTGGTTTTGAAGACTTAATTGTAAGGTTATGCATCTCAAATTTGTTGAATTTTCCTTTGAAGCTAAAATGCTTTTGCTCTTCTAGCCCTCACTTGATGCATATATTTGGTTGCCCAACAACGGAACATTTCTGTACCATGTGTGTCATCTCATAACAGAAACTTCTTAGAAGGGAAATCTCTTTGTTGTTATAAGCTGCCTGGTAAGCTTTTAAAGCTTATTGCTTGCTGGGAGATGGGGCGATGAGAAAACATTTGGCTACAAAGCCCTGTTCAGAATACCTTCTTCTTAGCACCAAACTATATCAGACCCAGTCTAATTTTTTACTTGTTGCTAGCTAATATCACCACAACTTTGACACTCATTCTCTACTGATGAGAATCAGAACTTTTTTTTACTCCTGAACTCCAAAATGCTATCTCAACAGCAAGTCACAATTCCTGTGATTTAGGAAGCAAGTATGAGCATTCTTTGACATGTATATGTGCGTGTATATATATATATAAAGTAAAAAAAAAAACTATTTACAGCTTCTGAACCTGGCTTAATGTCTTTCTGAAAATCTCTTACAATACGTACAAACTGGAAATCCTTGACATGATGGGCTCCCACAGTCTTAAGAGCTGAATGCCCTTTATCCAATTAGAAATACTGAATTCTCTTTTAAATTTTCTGTTTCCTCATGTCCCCCTAAAAGCTTATGGTTAAGTTTTGTTTACTTCTTGAGCATGTACTTTATAGTTTGATGATCTTAGAAAACAAATATGACACATCACAGATATCACTGCAATCAAAAGGGATGTTTCAAAGGCCGGAGTCTTCTAATATACTTCTAAGTTAGCCCATTGATGAGCATTTATGCTTCATGTTTATGAATGAATGAAAGCTAGTTTAATTTGACATTAACTTAAAAATGACTTTCATGAAACCAAAAGACAGTTAAATAAGTATCAGTGTAAAATACAAGCTGTTTGGAACTAGTCAAGAAAGTCAACTTTCTAGTGAGAACCAAGGTAAGTAACAATTTGGGAGAAATTGTCACCTATTGATCCTAATAGAGATGTCAAGCAACATGACTCGAATTGAGAGAGAGAGACAGAGAGAGAAATCTTCTCTTTTTCTTTATCATTTGCAACTTCCTTGAAAATCTGATTTAGCAAAATCTCATCTATTTGGACAAAATGGGGGTGAGGGCAGGCTGGCCAATCTGAATTAGTGACAGGTTGAAATTCTGGAATGTTTTAAAACATTCCCTTTTATTAGTTGAAGTCTATGTGTACAATAACTCAAACTAACTGCTCAAAGCGGTTCCCAGGAGACATTTTCAGAGACTTGCTTTCGTGAATAGATAAGATCCATTTGTTATTAGCAGTGGCCGTTGACTCATAAACAATGTGTTGAAGTCCTTAAAAACAGTTTGTTTCTTTAAGTAGATGAAAATGCATTTGTAATGTGGCTTAAAGAATACTGCCCAGCAAACACTTTTTTTCATGGACAGTGCAAAGATATCTCTCCCAAAAATCTCAACAGAGTTGGTGGCATCTGAGAGATTGAGGTGTGCTTGCATTGGTTGGGGTAAGATAAAGGAGTTTCACCTAGCTGTCTCTGTAAAGGGATGCAAAGAATTGTAGAGCTGAAGGAAATGTTCCCCAGCTGATCCCAGCCTCTGCTGGAGGATTTCTGGTGGCTACCTCTGAAGACTGGTTGGTGGTAATGCTTGGAAATGCTTTTCCTTTACCCTCCATTGCTTGATGGGAAGACAGCCCCTCTAAGCAAGTGTCTACCCATTTCCTTTCCTCTCTCATGGCCTCCTCTCTCATCCTGAAGTGCTGTAATCAAAGTGGGAAGCAAAATGTTAGCTAAAACACAGTCTTGTCCCTTCCTGGGTTATTTTCCCACTCATAAGGAAGTGTGGAGGACCCTGGTGCTTCAAGATTCCAAGGAAAGAACTATAGTTGTGGATTGGTTGACAAGCAGTGGCGTGAGCTGATTTTGTGTGTGTGAAATGTATCTTGAGCAGCACCCAGGAGAGTCACACTGTATGGACAGTTGCCCCCACCCCCTGCCCCGCCTTCCTCCCCAGAATGCACTCACCTTTGCTCTGTTAGGTAATGTAAATATTCAGCTGTCTCTCCATATCTGAGCTGAATGTTTGTGTTCTCTTGTCGGTGTGGCCTTGACACGTCTGGCCACATTACAAAGAGTCTGTATTACAATGTAAACGCCAGCCAAGGGCTTGTGTTTGTTCATCTTTGTACAATACTCACAAAAAGGGTGTTTAATAATTGGTTTCTAATGAGATTGAAGAGGATGAGAAACTTAAACTAGATGGTATTATTATATTAGAGACTCCCATTTCAGCATGTATCTGTTGAGTACATACCAAGTGCTCAGTGCTGGGTACTGATATAACTTGGGACCTTAGGATTCCTTCCTTCCTCTCACTAGAAGGTAACCTCCATGAAGGTGGGTTTTTCTGGTCTGTTTGTTTCTCCTTTACTGCTGAATGCCCAGAATACAAAAGAGAGTGCCTGCAGTCATTCATTCACTCATTCAATGAATGCTTACTGAGCATCTGCTATGTCCCAGGTACATGAAGATCACGAGAGTACATCAGTCAACTGAAAAACCAAAATACGTCCTAGTAAGCATAATAAGGGATGGTTCCTGTCTGCGTGGTGAATGGGCAGACTTGAGAAAAGGTGGCAAGAGAGTCTTTCTCAATTGCTTTGTGTCCCCTCAGCTAAACACTGGAGATCCCTTTACTTGCAAAGGGAGACAAGGATAAATTTAGGACCAGGAGAGGAGCTTGGCTGGAAAAGGAGATGAATTGGAGGCAGAAGTTTTCCCAAGTGGTGCTTGATAGACAACCCTGCATTTACCAATACAAGATGCCAGTTTTGAATTTGCAGGAAAGCAGAGAAAAGTACCTGATTATCCAAATTAACTGCTTATTTTTAATAGGCCATGATGAACTCTTATCTGAAAAGATTATTATTATTATTTTTTATTCTTGGCTCTTTCACTTTTGCCTCTACTCTGAGTGAGATGGGGAGTCACCATTGCTCAGGCAGAGCCTTCAAATTTGAGAACTCAAGAAACTAACCTAGATGTTATCTGGTACCCAGTCAATCCCATTTAGTTCAACAAGGTAGCATATATAGAACATTCTCAGAGTTCTCTAGGGTTCCCAAGACTATGTATTTGTTTAACAATGTCCATTTCAGTCTCCTCTTCTAAACTACCATGAGATACACCATTGGAGAATTATGGCTGATTTGGGCCAGGCTGGGAACTGGAACTGTCTAAGGTTTCTTATATTTTAGCCCTCAGAGGGATTTTTCAGTCTCATGCTGTCTCTCCATATGCCCTGTTCCCTCCTCTTTCTGTAAGCCCCAGAAATTTTCCTTGTCAATCTTTCTACTTAAAAACCACCATTACCACTGATTCCATTTCTTAGGGTGCTTTTCCATGTAATCTCTACAGTTGTACTCTTCTTGCCATCCTCCCAAACAGCATTGATACCACAAGGGTATACCAATGTTATAAACATGGAGAACAGTTGAAGAATCTCAAGAAATTTCACAAAGTTCTTGTAATTTAATGTCCCAGCTTCTTTCCTTGAAGGTCCCCAGAAGCCCTAGTGGTTTCCTGTTCTCTTTTATCTGTGAGGGTGGCATTCCTTATTGCTTATAGAATAAGGCTACACTAATTAGCCTAGCATTCAAGGCCCTCTATAAGCAGACCATGGCTCCATTATTATCTCCCACTTGTCTTCCAATCCATACAAACTGTCTGTTCCCATCAAATGGTCTACTAATTGTTTTCCCCAACACTATTTTCATTCCTGTTTCCTGGTCTTTGTTCACATTAGTTCCCGAGGGCTCTCTGCTAACCCTTTCTTCAGGGCTTGGAGTCTTACCTTTTGTGTGCACTCCAGCCCTTGTGGCAGAATTGCTCTCTCCTTGGAATTCCAGTAATCCTTCTAGTGTGCACCATTTAACACAGGGGAGCACACGTGTGTGCGTAAGAGTAGAGACTTCTTTGTATCCCTAGGGTTAACAAAGTGCCATGAACCGGGTTGATACCCAGTAAACATTTATTTTTAAGAATGATGTCATGTTCTTGAAGGCTGCTCCCTTCTCTAGGTGATGTTTACTAACCTGAATGAAGTGCTGCCGAGACTTGCTCATGTTTTTAAAAAGATGGGGATGGTGATGACTCAGTGGCAAGATCGTTTGGCAGAGAATTCATCTTGAAAAGACTTGTGCTTTCCTAGCAACACACATGTAACAAGAGGAAACAGCCAGAACGGTCTTAAGATAAAGCAGGGGAGATATTAGTAGGACTTTCCACCTCCCCCACTTTTTTTTTTTTTTTTTTTTTTTTTTTACTGTCAAGGTGATTAAACACTAGAATGAGCTACAGGGGTAGATGATTGAGAAATTTTGAAGGGGTGGACAATTTATTCATTCATTCAAAGAGAAACTGGGAGGCAAAGTAAAGGAAGGGGAAAAAGTTTAAATACGAGGGATTTGGCATTTATCCATGGAAAACAGAGGAAGGCGGATAAAACTTCTTTTGGTCTCTCAATTATGTATGGCTTCTCCAGCAGGATGAAGAGACTTATAGTGGGTGGGGTTCCCTCTTCACTGGGTTGTAGGGCCATCAGGCAGGCCAATAAAATAAAAAAGGCTGCAGTTGTCTTTCTCTGTGAAGAAGGGGCTGTTAGTGTGGATATATCTTCAGTCACAAAAAGACACAAACAGGCTGACAACTTTAGCTCTGACATATCTCACCCAGAGGTGTGGAAGGTCCTGTTTTTACAAAGAAGGAGCATAGCAAGCTGGAGAAAGATAAGCTCACGCAAGTGGCAAGGCAAAGGATAAAATAATTAAAAGAAGTAGTATAAAGGCCTATAAAGCAAGTTTTGAAGATTGTCTGTGATTCGATTATTGGAGAAAAGAAAAGACAATGTGGCATATTTGGCTCAAAACGCTGATGATCAAATCCAACAGAAAACAACCCAGTCCCAGAAACAGCTTATCTCGGGTAGCTTATTTATAAGACAATTTTTGGTGTCGATGAATATAAATGTGGTGATGAACATATTGGCAAATGATACTTCGGAAATGTTTTGGCATTTCCAAAACAAGAAAAAGGAAATAAAAATCTAACAGTGTTTACAACCCTTGTTTTTCATGAAGAGGCTTTGTATACAGATTCCTTAGGGCCCACCACAGTGGAATTGAATCAGAAATTTTAATGGAGATGCCCAGGAATCTATACAATTAATAAGAGTGTCAACTGATTCTTCAGATCAAGCCAAGTTAGGGAAACACCACCCTGTAACATAGTAGAAATAGTTACAGCAAAGTGTGAAAACAGCAACTAATGATTTCCCTGAAAGACAATGCATGTAATAGAAAAAGAGGACAGAGAAGAGGGGTAAGAGATGGAAATTTTGAATTTGGGAATAAATAATTATATTTATTGGTTGGCCATCTCACTCCCCAGAGGATTTAAGGGAGCAGAGTTGTAATATTTATAACTAAAATATGTTGAGTACTTACTGTCATCTTGGCACTACACTTTACATGCATTTTCTCATTTAACCTTCAAAACGACCTCTGAGGTAGGAGCCACTATAGTTATCTCTATTTTACAGAGCGGAAACTGAAACTCAGAAAAGTTAAACCAGGCGAAGGGCAGAGCTTGGATCCAAGTATATCAGATCCCCAAGTCTCTGCTCTTAATTTATTTTAATGCACTGCTTACAAACATCAAACCAAAAAACCCCAGAAACAACAAAAGCTTAAAAGTGCAAGTAAGAGGTAGTTGAAGAGTGCTTTGAAAACTATTGCTTTCTTATTTTTTTGCTTTGTGTGTTTGTTACATTATACAAAAAAAAAAGTGCAAGTAAGTGGAGATATTTGTATGAAAGAAAAATAAAGGAAGGGAAAAGGTGAAGCTCGGGGGTGCGGTTGGATTCTGTTCATTGCTTAGAAGTGGGCCACAAATTTGGCTCTGAGCTCTCCAACAGCTCAAGCTGAAAAGGGAACACACTTGATTCAGAGCATCCATAAGATAAAAGCAAACCCGTCTTTAAGGAGAAACATAACTAGTTCTGGTAGAACTTTCTGAAAACTGTCTCTTTTGGGTCCCCATGAAGAGGAGAAATGCTTGCTTCTGAAAGGATTTTCTCAAAGAACTTTACTGTTTATTAATGTTTTTTAAATGGGGAAAGCAGAAGTTTAAAAAAGGAAACGATTAAAATGTATTATAATATTACTCCCTTGTAAAAGTGTTTTACAGTTCACCCTTTTTATAATAAAATAACTACACGTGGAGTTTTTGTCCTTGGAGATCTTAAAGAAAAGATCCTCTGGCTTAGATGCCTGAAGGCAAGGACTGGCTTAATGGGGCCCTTTCCAGCTCCGGGGCTGTGCAAACACTTCTACCTGGGGCAGCTTAACCAGTCGTAAACCTAAAGACTAAGCCACAGCAATGACAATGAATGCTTCCATTGTGGGGGTCCTTTCTGATAAAATAAATGCTAAAACAAACACACACACACACACACACACACACTAAAACAAAACCTTCACCACGTTTGGGATTAAGATACACCCAAGTAAGACATTTGCAGAAACAAAAGTTTCACTTAGTAAATGCTTGTCACTGGGGATGGAGAGTCAGTACTTAGGCACCACTCATTTAACTCTGAGCGTTTGCTGAAGTCCTTTGTGCTTGAGATGTCAAAGAACTCTTTTCTATGGGAGCCATCAGCACCACCTCAGGGGTGATGTTTTAAACCTAAAACTTCTTGTATGATTAACATGGTTGAATGCCCTTTATGACAAAGCATGGGGAGTGCAAATAAAATTCTCTTCAGGAGGAGACTTTCTCTCTCTTTCTCTCTCTCTCAGTCTCGCTCTTCTTAAATCATTCTTAGCAATGCAACACAGGAAAAGAACTTTCACATTTCAGCAGAGAGAAAGCTCAGGGAGATACAGCTGTGCAGTTTAAGCTGCCCCAACTCATTATGAATTGGGTCAAATGGTTCAGAGGCGGCTTCTTTGCTATATGTAGTGACCCTGAAAAAGGCGAGAATCCACTTAACATCACTGTGTGCGTTGGGAAATGTGTGATGTGGCAACAGCTAATTCAAACACATTTGCCTTTTGGAGTCTATTTCAATCTTTGGCCTGCTGGTTCGCCTGGCATGTCCAGGAAGAAGGCACACAGGAAAGTCCTCTCAAAAAAAAAGACCAAGGAACTTGTGTCCACAAAAATGGGCTTGATTTTGCTGCTTTCAAGCAAAAGCCATCATCCTTACAACAGAAGGTGTCACGGTGTGGATTGCTTGATGGACTGCTACTCTAACAGGTTTTCCCTTTATAAACAGAGTCCAGCCGCTTTGGCCTTATCTACTTGATTCTAAAATAGCTTGTCAATTTAATAGCATTCAGGTTGTTTATGCACACACAAGGCCCTTTGAAAATAACCCTTTTCATGTCGCCAAACAGGCATTTTGAAATCAACTAATTGGATGGTTGTCTGAATCCAACTCGTTGTTTTAAAAATAACCAGTTGTTCCACTGAATTACATTTTTTTACCCCCAAGCCAATTGGTGTGTGTAGACAGAGTTTGAGTCAATCCAGATGGCTGGCTGCATTTTTGACTCGAACTGACTGAATGTTTTGTGGTCAGATATATACAGCTCTCGAAAGCCACTGGGGAAATGGAGTAGAAGGGAAGGAAGGTGTAGGAAAGTTTGGAGAAATTATATCAACAAAAGTTTCCATCTTGAGTGCTAAGGATCCAGACATTTTCTGCAATCAATCCTCCCTCCCCCTCAACACACACACACACACGCACACGCACGCACACATACATGCACACATGCACACATAGTTAAGAAAACAGAAATAAAGTAATAACATCCCTCCCAGCTGGCTCTGCTCACGGCTGTGGGTCTTTTCTTTCTTTCTTTCTCTCCATGAATTTCTTCACTGCTTGGGTGGCCCGTGGAGGGATTCTGGCAACTCTGCTTCATCGGTTTAGCTCCCTCTTAGGCTGACTTCTCTCTTTTTTGAGGGACTGAGTTTCTGCCAGTATGCTAAAGGCAAGGTCTGAAGAGGAGGGCTTCAGTGCAACCTGCACCCCCTAATTCCAAGCACGAGACCTGCCCCTGACCCATGGAACCACATTACATACATTTCCTATAATGAATGTAACCAGTTCTCCCTCCCTAGGAATCACTGCTACTTTTTGAGAAGTTCGAGCTTGATATCGCCTATATCTGCCAACATTAGCTGACAAATCCCGCTGGCCTGAGGAAGTTCATTTCCAATGCATTCAAAGGCTGCATCATTCGACGTTCGGATTTATCGATTTAATTCAATTTCTTCATTTACTTACTGCTAGCAGGATGAAATTAGAATAGAAACGGACTTTTCCAAAAAAAAAAAATCTTAGATTTTTTCACTTACAAGGAAAAAAAAGTTTTCTATAACATTTAAACCAAATTGCAAGGATGACTTCCAAAGCGTCTTCGTCTTTTGTCACAAATTCTGAATGAATCATAGGACACAAACTCACTTTTCTACTGCCAACGTTGCACCTTTTCTATCCTGTGCAAAGGTCATGGTTTGCAGTGGAGCAAAGGGCATAAGAAATATTCTGAAATGTGGATCTATCCTATCTATACTGTCCCCAACTTTTCACTCTCATCTGGTAAATCCCAAATTGCCATGTTTTTCATAACGTCATTTTTCATGCCTGGCTCTTTAAGGTGAGTATTGATTTCCCTGAGCCTTCCAAAGACATCTGGATAACATTCAAGAGTTTTTGCCTATGACATTTAAGTTTTAAACCGCTGCCACATGGCTTGTTGGGATTTCGTTTTCTTTCCTTTCTCTTCTCCTCCTTCCCCATCTCCTTCTCTTTCTCCTCCTCCTCCTTTTGTTTTTTCTTCTAGAATTGGAGGTATATGGCTTGGGTTATGTTCCTTCCTCATCGCTTATCTGCTATGTCACCTGGGGATCATCACATATTCTCTCTGAATCTCAGGGGCTTTCTCATCAATATTATGGGAGTAATGATACTTGCTTACCCGGACTGTTGGGAAGAACAACTGGCATAAGGTATGAGGAAGCTCTTTGAGAGGTACAAAGTCTAAAACAAATATAAGAGATTCTGAAAGGGGACAACATACTAGGGATTCTTAGGTAGTCTTGGAAACTTGGCCTTTCCTTCTCAGAACAAGAGGTTTGTTGTCAGTTCCCAAAGTTTGTATTATATGTTACTATTACTTTTCTCCACATTTGTGGGATTTAAACATCCTTAATGATCAGTATCTTAAAAATAATGATGTGAATGGATATATCGCCTCATTTTTTTTTTCATTTTGGACGGTTTGCTTGTTTATTTACATTTCATCGTAGTGACATATATAGAAAATTGAAAATTTCCCACCTTGCCCATCTTTCAGGGTGCCAATTCTCAGTGGTTTTCATCAAATTCATGACCTGTGCTTCCGTCACCACCATCCACAGCCAAAACCTTTCAGTAACCACCAATCCCTAGCCCCACACCCAGATTTGCTTATTCTAGACATTTCATATACATGGAATTGTGGAATATCTGTCTTTTTGTGTCTAGCTTCTTTTATTCAACAGTGTTTTCCAGGTTCATCCGTGAACCAGAACTTCATTCTTTTTTTATGGCCAAATAATATCCCGTCATCTGGGTGGACCCCATTTTCTGACTCATACACCTGTCGATGGATATGGGTTGATTTCTCCTTTTATATTGCTTCTTTTTTAAAAAAATGTTTTTTTATTGCTAAAAATAACATATTTACAAAGAAAAGAAAGAAAAAAGCAATAGTTTCCAAAGTACACTTCAACAAATAGTTTACCGAATAGAACAGAGTTTGTTATGGGTCTCCCTTCTACTATTTCAGATTTTTCCTTCTAGTAGCTCCAAAACACTGGAGGCTAGAAGAATTTTTTTTCTCTTTTTTTGGTGAAAAATAACATATATAACAAAAAGGCAATGTGTCAAGTGTATTGTCTCATTTTTGAGAATTGATAATATTAGCATCAGAATGAGGAAAGTTGTCAGGCTTAAACTTCATTTAGCATCACTGATACTGTGAATGGGTTAAAGTACATTAGTAGCTAATACAAGTTCTATTTGCTGCAAGACAAAGGTGCTAGAGAGATTTCTGGATTTCAGAACCATGACTGCTTCAGGTATGAACACAGTACCGCTTCTAGAAAGATACTCTGATGATCTTCTCATATTAAGGTCAAGAAGTCAATGTGAAAATATACGTAAGGACAATAGAAAGCTCCACCCTTCATTCTTTGATCTTTCTCTTTAACTGGCTCAGGGTTTCCCATTCTTCAGTGGTGTAAGGGGCATTTGATAAAACCCCAGATGGTCTAGAGGCCCACAGAATCCTGCTTTATATTGCATCTTGTCTAGCTGCTTGCATGTGCTCAAATGACCTCTCTGCCACAGGAGCAGTTACGTCAAGGAAGATGAACTTTCCCTTCCACATGTGGGATAAATGTTTTCCCTCCATACACAGACTATCAGCAGCGAGACTGCCATTGTTTCTAGTTGTCCAGAAATCATTGGCCTTTTATTCCTCAGGAAGAAGGGTCCCTTCACTGCCTACTGTTGGGCAGAGAAAAGTAAAGTAAATGTGGCATGAAATTTCTGTACAGCAGTAAATTAGAAATGGTTCGTGTATATGTAAGTATGATTATGAAGTTTAAAACTGGGGCAGATCTGGCTGCAAGCTCAAGTTTTGGAACTTTTTTTCAGCAGTGAATTTGAGCTCCTGTAGTTACATCCAGGAAATACGAGCCATTACTAAAGCTGGGAATTGAGGGTAAGGCCAAAAAAAAAAAAAGGTCTGTAAATGTAATTGTAATTGGGGAGGCCAAATGACAGAGGTTAAGCTCTGGGAAATGGAAAGGCAAATCTGGGTCTGAGAATTCCTGGGCCTGTGGCAGGTCTCTTGCTGGGTCCTGGCCGTCACTTAACACTGCTTAGCTCCCGTCTCCTGTACAAGGGCCTGGTTTAAGGTGAGGTTAAAAGAAGGCTGAGCTAGAGCCAAGTCTGTGAAGTTAAAGGAGCACCTCTGACAGAACATGCACCCTTCAAACTCTTGGAATCCTGTAAAACTTTGATAATCTGACACCCTGCCCCCCCATAAAAAAAAGCTGGCATTGTGGCAAATCTGACAATAATCTATCAGCTAGAAGCATAAGGGTCTCAGTTGTCCCTCAATGCTCTGGTGGTTAAAAACAGACCTGGCATTTTCTATTGTCTTTTTATTTCTTTTTCTGAATTGATGCAAATATTCTAAGAAATGATGAATATGCAACTAAGTGATGATATTGTGAATTACTGATTATATTTGTTGGTGTTTTATTTGGTTTGTTAATTTTTTTTTAATTAATAAATAAATTTAAAAAAAAAGAAAAAACAGACCTGGCAAGCAGGTGATGGTAGCTCAGTGGCAGAGTTCTCGCTTGCCATGCCGGAGACCCAGGTTTGATTCCTGGTGCCTGCCCATGCAAAAAACAAAGTGAAAAACAAAACCCTGGCTTTGGTGGCCTTTAAGGGAAATATCCTTAAGGTTCACAGGATAATGTGACACTTTCCCTATGTTACCCTCTAGCCCTATTGGAAACCTTGCCAGGTTATTTTTTTCCCAGCATGCAGAGAAGTTGAAAGAATTTTAGTGCTAAGTACACCCACCAGGGACATTCTACAATTAGATTGCACTATACTTGTGTTATCCTGTGGCCCTGTCTACCCATCCCTCTGTCCATTCACTCATCAACCAAGGTGAAGTTATCAATTCTCATTTTGTAGGTGAAGATTTGGCCAAGTAAGGAGGCTTGCCGAAGGTTACCCAACTAGTAAAGTAAATTGAGTTGGAATTTGGACTGAGGACTATCTGACTCCTGAACCTATGACCATTCCTGTATACTGCGCTGACTCTTGTGATCACTGTGTTGCAACATGAGTTAAAAGCAAGTGAGCGAGAGTGCGATGTAATAGACTGGGAGGTTAAAAGTACTGAAACCAAAGTGGCGTGACAGTTGATAAAAATGCAAAGGATGACAAAAGTAATCAGTGAGGATGGTTATTTTACTGAGGACACGGAACGACCTAGGAAGGGCTACTTTAGCCTTTTATTCCAGAATTGCAATTGTTCATGATGGCATGAATCTGTACATTTTGTATCACACGTTAACGAGGAAGGTACAAATTATTTCAGGGATTTTTGTTGTGGTGGTTTTTAAGAAGCAAGTTTCATGGTGTGTAGTAGACCCACTGCACATTTAGCTCAATATCTTAAAGTTTCTGTATATTCACAACATAGTACAAAAACAGAATATGATAAAACAGAGCATCAAGGAGAGGTTAGATTAGATTTCACATACTTTGTTAACTAAGACAGGTAACTGTGCAATACATTTCAGAAAGATTTTCATAGAGGAGATTGACACACGGCTTTCAATAGGAAAAAAATAATAAATCCTTATAAAAGTTCACTACCATCATTTCCAACCAATATTAAAATCTAGGGTGGGCCATGGTGGCTCAGCAGGCAGAGCTTTTGCCTGCCATGCCAGAGACCTGGGTTCGATTTCCGGTGCCTGCCCATGCCAAAAACAAAAACAAAAAAACTATTAACCACCATACAGTGAGATTTAAATAAACATGGCTTCTTAATGTTAATACTTTACATTCTAAGGGGATCAAATATCAAAGCATCAGGTATTTAAAAAGTGAACACTACATTTTAATGGCATAATTTTTTAAATGTCTGAGTTCAATTTCTGGAGATAAAGAAAAAATGATATGAGAAGTATTTCGATTTATATCTCCACTCTTGCAATATTGCTTATAATATGCATTACTATTCTGCTCAATAGGAGAAAATAGATTTTTAATGTGGTTTACAGTGCTTTGATTAAGAAGAGCAGTGATCAGAATGGATAAGCAAAATGTGGCATAGACATACAATAGAATATTATTCAGCTATAAAAAGGAATGCTGCTACAATATGGATGAACCTTGATGACATTATGTTCAGTGAAACAAGCCAGCCACTAAAGGATAAATAGTGTATGATTTCACTTATATGAAATATCTAAGATAATCAAATTCATAGAGATTGAAAGATGATTAGAGGCTTCCAGAGCCTGGGGTGGGGGTGGTTAGGAATACGAAGTTATTGCTTAATGGCTACAGAGTTTCTGCTTGGAGAGATGAAAAAGTTTTGGTAATAGATGATGGTGATGGTAGCACCACACTGTGAATGTATTTAACATCACTGAATTGTGTGTTTGTATCTCCAAGATAAAATTTAAAAAAATAAAGAAAAAAAAAGCAGGATCAACCAACACATACTTATTGAGCAGATTCTATGGAAACTTTTTTTGGGTCTGTGATGCATTCAGTCATTTATTCAACAGACATATATCAGAGGCCTTCTACATTCTAGGTGCTGTTTGAGATGCCAGGTACAGAAGTAGAAGATTCCTTCCCTCAAGGAGATCACAGTTACAGAAACACAGACTGTCGGAGGTAGAGCTTCCATTCACCACCTTCAACTTCCAGCTAAGGAAGCTGTGGTTCAGGGATGTCACACCACTGATTCAAAGACCCAATGTTCATAGCAGCAGTTCAAGAACAAAAAAAGCAGCTCATTTGATTGCTTTTCCTGTGCTCTTTCAATTATTCCAAGCTAGTTGGGAAGATAAGGCATTCCAACATGAAACAACTTCAGAACAACCCCAGACCATAAGCTGCTAACAGACCGTATGGTATTAACCATAAGTTTCACAGGAGTTGGAGAAGGACTGGAAATGTCCCAAAGAGCTTAAATCTGCTGAGTAATGACATGGAATTTATTTATGGCAGGGGAGAGTTGCTATGCTTCTGACATACAGTAAGGATGAATGAGATGAAGGCATTCCATGGAGGCAGTACTTCCCTCTGGATCTTATCATCTTGCTCTATGAAGATATGCTTTGATACAAAGGCTAGCATTTCCTTCGTTTGCAATAGCAAACATGAAATAAATTAGGGAGGACATAACTGATAAAATAAAATATGAAGGCTATGGAGTTCAACTTCTATTCTGTAATTTATACTAAGATCTACTGAGGTGCAAATTCATGTAAATCATATTTACTCTCTTCTGAGAATTGTTGCTCTAAAAATGAGCCACAATAGAAGAGTGTTACTATGGGATGGTATCCTAGGGGATGATATTTGTAGGAGAAATCATTTAGTTAGAAATTTATCTCCAAATAGGCTACCTATTGTCAGTGATCGTTTGTATGTTGTGATTTTAATAGGAAATCTCTATAAATAGGGAATATGGTTTTGTTTTTGTAAAGAAAAGCATCCCAGGGCTCCATTAGAAAAAAAAAGTAACATTTGTAAGTGACTGCCATGGGTCAAAGCACTGTGAACTTACTAAGGCAATGCTTCTCAAACTACCTGTATTGAAGGGCCAGTTGATTTTATTTCCAACCTATTATGGACAAATGCTTTGGGAAAATATGATAAAAATGAATTACTAGAAAAACTGAATAAGAAATACAATATACAAGGCTATTTAAAATGATTAGATTCAATAGTAGGACCCACTCATCATGTGTTTATATGTGGCAGTAATATCAAAATACTATAAAAGTTTCTAAACGCTTACTCTTGATTTTGGTGCTAAAACTTGCAACAAAACTGGTAATAAACAGTGCACAGATGGACAAGAGTCCATGAACTGCACTTTGAATAGCATGTTACTGGAAGAAATAGAGAGAAGTATAATAGGAACCCCTGCTCATTTAGAGCTTTTGCAGGTTATGGTAGAAAGAGACAAAAAGGTAACACAAACCTTTGCTACATTATGCAGCAAGTTTAGGAGTCACCCAAAGCGTTAGTATAGCAAATATAGCAGACTCGGGGTCTGGCTGGTAGGGTTGTGGAACCATCTGGTACTGTGCTTCCCCTCCTTTGGCTGCAGGTCCCAACCATATGGCCTCTGAAGAACATGATTCCTAACAGATAACCTTTACGCTAAGTGTAGAGTTGGGCAAGGGTAGGTGTGGGGAGATGGCCTTTTCCTTATCAGATGTTACTTTGAAATTTCCCAAGGCTTCATGGATGGAGCTCGGGAAATGGGGTGGGAGAGGCTGTTGAAAGTATGAGTTGCTGTCTGTTTTCCTGACTAGAGAGTTATTCCCCATGTGTTGCTGGGAATTCTGGGAGCTGGGGGGATGGAAATGGGCCTCCGTGGAAGCAAACATATGAAAGGTCAACTGTTAGACTACAGTTGACCTATTAGGGATATAGGATCTAGAGCATAAGGATCCAGAAGAAACTTAGGAAATTACGTGTACCTTCTACACACTATACATAAAAATAAATATATTACATTACCAGAGCCATGGTGCATTTTGGCCCACAATAATTCAAAGCAAAACAAAGTATGTGTGAATTGCCAGGTGGCACATAAAGCCATGCCTCAGGCATCACCAGCCTTTGGATTTAAAGCTACTGTACTTTCAATCACCAAACTACAAGCCCTTTAAATTTTTATAGCAAGCTAAATATCCTATGCAAGAGACACAAAATGTTAGATATACATATAGTATATCTGGCCCACCCAAAAAAAAAAATCAATGGAGTAGGGGTATGAAGAAATATGCTAGGAATTTCGATCAACATCCCTCTATACAAAGACAGAATAGAATAATTTTTTATTTGTAGTAATCAACATGATGCCACAAATAAAAATTTCAATAGTTTTTTTTTTTCCCAAGTCCTGGGCTCTGACTTGCGGGAACCTCAGTCTGTTTTGTGGATTTAGCAAGGGAAAAGTACAGTCCCTGGACTGAGGAAAGGTTATCCATCCACAACTCACAATGCCCGGCCTATTAATTTTCCATATACAGCGCAGCCGGCTTCTGCCTGGGATTATTATGCAATTTTAAAAATGGCTTCAAGTCTTTCAAGTTACAAAGTTGCCATTTACCTTGCATTGGCCTGCTGGCTGAGATGAATGAATGAACAACTCTTTCCCAAAGGACCATAATTCATTCTATGATCATAGCTTATACGTTTGGGAGAATTGGGATCAGTGTGCCTGGCGCCTCCCCTCCCGCCCACCCCACAAAGGAGTCATACAAGGCAAGAGAAGGGGAGACAAAGTGGCTGTGTGCCATAGAGTGTAGAGTTGTGGCTAGGGAAGTGCTGACTGCGAGCTGCACCAGTCTAACATATAAGCAACTGTCTACATGATGTGATTTCAGGTGCACCAAAAAAAAAGGCCTCATTGCCCCTCAGTTTAAACACTCCCTTCCCACTGGCGGATGCCTGGAATTCCACAGTTTTTAGAGCCCCCGTTCCTTTGGTTTAAAGCTTTGATCCCTGTTAAAACACCC